>BLKR01003653.1:7500-136040 GCA_011170035.1 Teleogryllus occipitalis | reverse complement strand
TTTAACCCTCCTAATACCGCAGATTTTTGGTTACACTGAGTACCACTGGGGTCACTAGAGACCCCAGTCCTTTTCGATGACGAAATACAAAATAGTTGTACATGTTTACACTTTTTGACATTTTCTGTGATTCTGTAACATTTATACTCTGTCAAACAGTAATTGAAAACATAAAATTTGCATAAACAATTTATTTAAAAAATTAATACAATAATAGGTACATTGAAAAGACATATTGTTTCTGAACTTTACAGTAATAATCAGACATAGTGATTCTAATTATTTAGTGCACTTTTGGCATATGATCGAAGAATGATTTTTGCAAACTGATACTTCACATTTGATACACTTGTCTGCATATTTCCGATCTAATGATCTTTCGCAAAATGGGCAGCGACCACGCTTTTTGTTTTGTACTGTTTTTGTTGTTGGTGGTCCGACTGGTATGCACAATTTTTTGGAGTCACGACCAATTAGCTGTTTTCCCAATTCTATTAAGAATTCTCTTCTCTTGTAATTGGTCTTTTCTCTCCAGTTTGGAGTAAGGTGCAACCAAATAATGAACGCATTCAATGCACTAATGTCAATAACATTATAGAAGAGAATCATTGGCCATCTTCTGCTCATTCTTTTAGTTGTGTATGTTCTCACTAATTTGTCCATTGTGTCTACTCCTGACTTGGTTTTATTGTATTCAATTATTATTAATGGTTTTGATTCCTGATTGTTGGTTACTTCTTTCGTAGAATGCATGGTACTAAGAAGTGTCACAACCTTTCCTTTACTGGGGCAATAAGACACAATCGAAGCTTGTTCTTGGAATCCGAACAAAGATGAAAATTTTTTTCGGCCCCGTGCATTAGTGAAAACCTCTGGCAATTCCACTCTATTTTTTCTTATAGTTCCTAGCAGTGTAAGGTCTATTTTTTGAAGGTCTGTTGCTAGGTTTAGGCTAGTGAAGAAGTTGTCAGTTGTTATGTTCCGGCCACTTTTCAAAATCTTTGACCATATCTAAAACAACCCTCCTTCCTTGATTTACTTCACGAGGTTGGTTTGCCTGACGACCTGTATAAACTTGAACGTTCAGAGCATAACTAGTGATACACATGCAGCCCATAACTTCAAGCCATGTTTTCCCGGTTTTGACGGCAAATATTGCCGAAAAGTGCATCTGCCACGAAAGCTCACAAGTTGTTCATCAACTGTGATGTTGCTGTGTGGTACGTATGCATCTTGAAGCGTGTTTGTCCACATTTCAAATATATTTCTAATAGGAGCCAACTTATCTGGGACTCGATTACGACGTCTGTGTTCTGCATCATCAAATCGAATGCACCTTGAAATTTGTGTGAAGCGATTTCTAGCCATTGCTTCATTGAATATAGGCCTACCGTCTTCCTTGTTCCACAGGTGCGTTATTGCTTCATTGTGGGCTTTGTATGCACCAGCTAATATCAAGACGCCTACAAAGCACTTAAATTCAGTCGAATCCATGTGTCCATTTTGAACCATACACAACATTTCCTTCTTTGTTGGTCCATTTCAAAATTTCATCAATTATACTTTGTTTCAAAAATAAGTTGAAGGCTGACTCAACTGTATCCACATTTTACTTTGCGTATCTTGTTGGACCTGGATTTTCTCTTATGATATTGCACCTTTGTGCTCTTCCACGTGATTCTCTTTGCACATCCTTATGCCATATTTCTGTCTTATTTTTAGATCTGTAAATGACACACATAACCTCAATAATTTGTCACAAAACACTGGAATAAAAGCATACAATTTGTAATGTGATATAATTCTTACCTGTAAAAGCCGGAATCTAATATTCTTTCTAAATCTTCCTCTCCGCTTTGGTCACTATCATCTGATTCCATCTCATTCTCTTCAATTTCATCTGTTTCTCTTCAATTTCATCTCCATCACTGTCTGATTTATCTGAATGTACGTCGTGCAGCTCGCCAACGGTATCTTCTGAAGAACCAGCTTATTCAAGTAAAATGCGACGAATCTCATCATCAGAAAGTTGCTCCATATCAGAAATTGTAATATGAAAACAATGTTACACGATTATCATAACCAAAACCACAGACAATTTCAATTCATACCAACATACGGGTTTTATAAAAGTATTGCCAACATTTACTACAGCAAAAAGGACATTTTCCATCGCCTTTACAAGAATTAGATGCTGGGGTCATATAAGACCCCGTTGGTACTCAGTGTTACAAGTATAAATAATAAAGAACATAGCAACAATGTAAAACATTTGCATACCTAACGAGAAAGTAGGAAATAAATCAGGAAAAGTCAATTTTTTCAGATTTTTTAAAGTAATGGAAATTGGAAAAAGTATTAGATAAACATGTTGTGGGGTCTCCAGAGACCCCATGGTATTAGGAGGGCGTTAACAGACAGCTTAGGATAAAAAGCAGAAAAAATCGGGTTACATTCTTCAATTGTAAAAAATTAAATAATACCATTGACGAAATCTCTACTACGACCACATCCGTTAATTAGGGGAAAAAGCCATTTCTAAAGGTAATAATATTTTTCTGTTTTAATACACATTTTTGCTTTAGACCTATTGGAAATTCTTATATAATTTAAGAGTTTATGTTTCTGGAATGTATTTCAAGAAAATAAACTAACTCGATCCATATGTTCCGCGTTTTACTACAAATATGTGTCTTCGCTAAATTATATTATATTTCTTTAGAAAAATTACTGATTTACAGTTTTTGACAATTAGTCATACTGAAAGAAAACAAGAGTTTAATTTGCCTCAGCAGTTGATGATAATACAGCAAAACAGTGGGAAAACTGAAATGACTACCAGATAGTGGTGTAGTTTTAGTTGGTGTCACCCTGGCAAACTAATTTATCCCCCCCCATAAAAGAAATATAAAAATATCTATTAATGAATAATTTATATATTAGTTAATACAAATAAAATTATATTATCACATGAAATTTATTTATAATATATTAAACTATGTAATTCAGAATAATTGAAATTTAATTTTTAAATAAATATTATATAATTCCCACTAAAAAAATCTTATTAGTGCACACGCTATATGGTGACTACCCGGGCGGACCGCCCCTGTCCCCTGTAACTATGCTCCTGTTATATTTTCTTTTCCACTAAGTATGGAAAATTTTCGAAAATTAAGAATACGCACACAGTGAAAACATTTTCTTTGCCACCTCGTAGGGACAATTTTCGAAATTTAAGAATACGCACACAGTGAGAGCACATTTTCTTTTCCACCTCGTAGGGACGATTTTCGAAATTTACGAATACGCACACAGTGAGAACACATTTTATTTTCCATCTCGTAGGGACAATTTTAGAAATTTAAGAATACGCACACAGTGAGAACACATTTTCTTTTCCACCTCGTAGGGAAAACTTTCGACATTTAAGAATACGCACACAGTGAAAATCCGAAGTGCAACTCGCGGTGCGGTTCACATGGGCCAGAGGGCAGCAAGTGCGTGTCGTGAGTGGGAGGACTGCCTAACTGGGTCAAGTAGGCTGGAGGGTCGGGAAACATCTGGTGGATAGCAGGCGCTCTGCAGATGACGGGTCGAGCACTTCCAAGTGATGGAGGGGGGGGGCGGGGCTCAAATTGTGTTATGGTTGCACACCGTGCCCACAGTGCGTGTTCGAGTTTTAACACCACAAACAAAACATGACTTACAAGGCTGCCCAAACTTTATAATAATTAGAAACAATAATTTAAATAATAATAATATTAATTATAATAAATAATAATAATAATAATAATAATAATAATAATAATAATAATAATAATAATAATAATAATAATAATAATAATAATAACAACAACAACAGTATGTGTTGAAATATTGCCCATACTTTTTCTCAGCACGAAAAGAAAATAATGAGAAGTAACAAAATTAGTGACCCGTCAACATACCCCAGATTTGATCGTGTAATGTGTAATGATTTTGTAAAATCAGTGATGACTTGTGGGTTCATGAACTCCAAATGCCAAGAATCTGCATACGAAAAACTATCATATGAAACAAAGTATTGTAACAGTGACCTTCCACTCTGCTGTCTGCACGTTACTTTAGAAATGCACACTGAAAAAAGTTAACGTCCTGCTATTTAAATCGCTGCCCCTTATGTTACCAGACACATAATATTAACGCTATCCACATTAGATTTGAAAATGACAATCTTATTATGTTTCAAAATGAAGAAGGAAATATTTACACTCAAAAACTAAAGATATTGAGGAACTTCTTAAGAGATTGTTTGAAGCTATTGTGTCCACAATTTTACATGAAATTATAAAATACTGATGGCAATTTCTGGATGAATTTCAAAGGTACTGATGACATTTGATTTAATGGATTGTTCTCAAAACGTTCAAAGGAAAAATCGATCAGATTTCGTGGAGATTTTCTTTAAATGTATTATGAAAATTGTTAAAGTAAGTTTAACCAAAAAAAGTATATGAAATAATTTAAATATATAATATTGAAGACTATCTGCATTTAAATTTAAAGCTCTAATTTCAATTTAAAAGTAAAAGACAGTTTTGAAGAAAAAAAATAAAACTTTTGCACATTTTTTAATTTTTTGATGTTATAATGAAAATCAGAGCTACATCATATTAATAAATACACTTTTTCCTCTTGATCATAAAATGTAAAGAAAAATTAGGAACAATTTTTGAGACAATTTTGAAAGTGTCCCTTTGTCTTTATGTAATGTATCTCCAAATAGTAAACGATGTGTTTCGAATTCCTAGCGTCTTAATTTCGACGGAATTGACGCAAGAATATTAATTTGGGAGGGATATTTTATGTATTTTTAAGCGCTTGCTGAAAACACTTTGGGTATCAGGGATTTAGAAACAAGGGGATCAGGGACTTAAAATCTCGATTCATGTTTTCCAGCTTTAGATGAATTTCTCTATATTATATTAAAATGTAATTTCAATTTGCCGTTGAAAACATTTCTAATTGCAGTATCAGAACAATATGAATGGTGATAATAACATTCAGAAGGCTTTTAAATATAATTATAGGACGGATGTTTAATTGAAGAACGTATTAATTATCGTTTTACAGTAAACCCTTGGAAATGCATCAATTAGAAAATATTAGTTTATCTGCAATACGCTACTTACTTTTCACGCAGTTCATTTCAATTACGAATAATCATATCATTAGTAATTAACGTCGCAAAATTCTCGTTCAGAGCTAATGCAAGTATTTTCGTCAAAGGTACCTACCTAGACAGCGAATAACTGTCATTAATTAACAAAATTGCATGAAGTATTTATTCAAAGTACAATTAGCAAAATAACATTTGAGAGGAAACCTGTAACTGTGGGAAATAATCACTGTTTATTGTAATGTCACAAGAATGCTTAATAAAACATCTGGAACTTGAATTAGGAGTAGAGCATTGCAAGTTTGTTGCATGGGAGTTCATCGTGAAGCAGTCATAATGTTTTTTTACTGTACGTCCTGCAGTTAATACTTTTTATATTTAAATAAAATGAAAAACTAGTACCTGTAACACAAAACTCATTCATTTGATACCCAAAATTGTAGTAATATATAATAGATCGTGTAAAACATTTCTTGAATGACAGAAATTTAGACGAGAGAATCAACCTCAATGGGTCATGCGATTCCTCTTTTAAAAAGACAGAACCAAATTACTGAGTCAACCCCTGCCCTGCCGGCAGTTGAAGCAAGGAAGTGGGTTATTTTGGACGCAGTCCCCAACGCAATTTGTAAAACTCTAGCAATAATACTATTTAAATACTATTTTAACACACATTTGTATAATTTGTGAAAAATTAAATATTTTCATCAAAATAACTTTTATATTGCGTTACATGCATTTAAATCTATTCATTCAAAAGTTTATAAAAAGTTGCAGTCCTTTTTTAGAAAATATTGTTTTCAAAATTGCCTTCGTTTCCTGCAAAATTACGGAAAACTACTCATATTTCGAAATAAAAATGCATGAACTTGTTTAACTCTTGGATGCAATCATGAATTTACCTACTCCATTACAAAGATAGGGTCAGATTGACCCCACACTAATAAATGGGTTTCTTTTTCCAAATAATATTCTAGAATCGAATCATTAGTAATTTTCAAAATAGAAAATCATTCTTTAACTACAATTTTTGACGTTTAGAAATATTTTCTTCAGAAATTTTAAAAAAGAAGTGTTCCCAATTAAGTCAGTGTGATGTGTCAGTATGATGTTGATTGTGGAGTGAATTAAGAATGAAATTTAGTAGAAATTTATTGTTTTAGCATACAAATTTCAAAATTAATAATAAAAAAATTGCCGTTTGTATTCAATTGTAATTGTGCTAATTTACGTATGTTTGCAACTTATACGCGGTAAGCTGGGATGCCCAGCACAAACAGCATACACTGCATAACACAGATTTTTCTATCTTCATTCTTCGTGCATATTCGCAGCGTTTTATTTTCGTTAGTGTTCTCTGCGTGTTTGTGTTTGGAGAATTATTTTGTAAACGCAATTTCACAATTATTCATGGCATTTCTTGCCTGTTGAGTTGAATCAAATGCTATATATAAGATTTTATCATCTTGTCAGAAAGTTTATCTAAAACAAGCAACGCCTACTACGATAATTAGGATCGTATACTTCGAGAAACGTTTACTATGGTAATTAGGATCCTGTTTTATAAATATTACGAAACCATTAATGGCAGCAATGTCCAACACATTAAAGAATAAAGCTAATGGCGACCTTTTTTGTGATTCTCTTGCACGTGTAAGTTACAAGTTTTTGTCCATTACAATTTTTCGGCGTCATGAACCAACAAAACGAGGATTCTGACCGCAGAAAAAATTAAAAGGAAATTTACTACATACAGGAACAAAAATTATATACTTTTTCTGTATCATGGACCTAGAAGACTAATTTTTCTGCCGAAAAACTCTCTATGCTACGTATGTAGTATGCAAGAAAGTAAAAAGGGTCATGAAATGTATCTATAGCAATCATCGTCTTTAACACAACATTCGTCCGCAAGTTCACAAACATACGCGTACTGTGTACAGCTATAAGTCTGTCTTGCACAGAGATACGAGTGCTCCGCGCTGGCCCCTCCGTCAATGTTCGCGGGGATGCACGAGAGGGCAGGTTGCGTTGGTGCTACCCCAGGGATGCGACACCCAGCCCTCTTGCTATCACTCGGCCAAGCAATCTGGACCATGAGACACACTCATCATTCAAGTGTGTACCATATGTACCATTTAATTTACGATGGTCAAAGATTGCTGGCCGGCTGAGGTAACTCAGGTCAACAGCTATTGTAACCGCGGTGTCTTTCAGTGGATGCCCTAGGTTCGAGTCTCGATGATTGCCGATTTTTGTCACTAGCTTGATAGCTTTCATAGCTCGGCCAAATTCAGGTACTATCAGCAGGAGAACTCTCGTGGTCTGCTTCTGTGATCGGTAGTTTTTCTCTGAAAAATAAAAGTCGAATGCTGGAGTGGTACTTAAAAAAACAGGCTACTGTTCTGCGTAATAGACCCTTCTTCACCTTTGACCCCTCTTCTTTCCTTACACACTTTGCAAGCTGACGTGTACGTCGGGGCCGAATCTCAAGTTTCTGCCATAAAAGAACACTGCCTCCTCCAAGTATAAGACATCCACGATACCAACAGGACTAACGACCATAGCAGGTAACGTCTGGAAAGACGAAAGAACCAATCGGTAAATAATTAATCAAGCAGTTGTATTGAAGTTTATTTGTTCGAAAGCGTGCTCTCCCTAACAAATAGGGCAGCGTGACCAATGTTTTCCTTTTAGTTTGTACAATTTAACTAACACGGCGAAGGTATAATTAACAAAATAAAAGTTTAATTAAACAGGACTTTCACTTTTATTTATATCCAGACAACGTTAATATTTCACTCCCGTAGCTTTACAATTTAAAACACGTCATTGATGATAACATGTTTGTTTTCAATAAAGATCGTTTGCTCTATCGACGTCGAAAAGCATTTAAAACTACGTATTTTGCTAGAGGCTACCATTAACATGCATTCTATATGAAGAAACATTCCGTTACAGATTTTTAAAAAATTTGACTAGATTTGAAGAAAATAAAATGTAAGAGTCAGCATGACGATTCCAAAGATATTGAAATGTAAGTTTTTCGGAAGACCAGGAAGCAAGTATCTTCAATGAAACATCGCTATTTGACATTATTGAAAATTTTGCCAAAATGAATATTATTAAATTTAGCACAGAAGTTAAGCAAATCAACAAGATATTACAAATTCGGCTGCTCTTCACAATTTCATTTGTTGAAAATAATATACCTAATTAGGTAATTGACCTCAGAGAATGTATGAAGCTTCTGTACCGACGAGAAGTTAAATAAATATAATCTATTTAAAATATTGATGATGTTGAAACATATACCAGATACTTTGAAATTAAAATAAATGTTCCATATCTAAACACCATTAATGTATTGTATCAAATTTCCGTAACATAATTAGAAAGGTCAGCTAATTACTAATGTGATTAATTAAACATAAATGTTTTGATGACTTTTGTTTCAGTGTAAGTTTGAAAAAAAAAAGCATGTGGATCGTGTTCGACTCAAGGTACATTTCGATGTTTAAACAGAGTACAAGGCACTTAAAAATTAATATGAATGTTTTATTATTAAATATCATAAACATACTTTATCAAATTTTGTTAATAGGAACGGAGAGATGAGCTCTTATACAGAAACTGATTATAGACATGGTCAATTCTCACCACAATCAGTAATGGAGTCCACTACACGAATTTTCTTGTTCTGTGAGAGATGAAAGGGAAAGAGGAAACCGAAATGGAAGAAGAGAAGAAGAAGAGAAAAAGAGGAGAAAAAGAAAAGCAAAAGAAGGAAAAAGAACTGGAAAAGGAAACGAAAGAGAAGAATAATAAAAAACTATGAGAAGAATCAGAAATATAAGAAGAGAAAGGAGGAAAAGAAGGAAAGAAAAATACAGAGAACAGGAATAAAGAGAAGAAAAGGAAGGAGTGGAAGAGATATAGAAGGACATATAGATAAGTAAGAATATATTTCGATTTATTTATAATGGCTCTTGACGTTACGGTGTCATCCAATCGGCTGCTTGAACGTCACCATTGTGACGTTACTGTAATGACATTTAAGTTCCTGATTTGATGTTACTGTAACTCCCAGTAGAAATAAACCGATGTATACTATAACAAGATAAATTAGAGTAAGCTGTCGTTGGGGCTCTTGTGAGCGTGGTCGAGCACTACCCGGTTGACAGGCGTTCGGAAGGGCGACCGCACGGCGGGACGGGCCGGGCGGGGCGGGGCGGGGCGGGGCGACGATGGACGGGCGCGCGGGCGGGGGCGTATGGATGGGCGGCGTGTCGGGGTGACGGGCGACCGCCGTCCGTAAGCGCACGGGCGTGTGCGCCGCCGGCGGCGGCGGCGGCAGCGACGGACGGCGCTGGAGGCGGCGGGGGCAGCGGGCGCGAGTGATGGCCACGCCCGCGCGTGGCGCTAGTGGGGGGTGAGGGAGGGGGGAGGGGAAGTGGGGGGGACTTCCACCTCGTACCCACGCCCGGCTGACGCTATGTGCTGCTTCGCGCTGGGCCGCCAGGGTGGAGTGACGACCGGCGGATTCGCACGCCTTCGCTCTCCTGGGAGGCGCTTTCAAGGGAAGGGATTGGCAAGACCGCAGCACCCAAATATTGATGGCTGATTGTTAACCAATATGAACGTGTCAAACGGATAAGGTCATTAGTACCGTTAGTGTAGTACATGTTGTTTTCGCGGGAGCTGGCGGTGATCTTCCCCCGCTGGATGGCGAGATCCGGCGCCGACCTAACGTCGGCTAATTGGGTTTCCCCATAACCAGGACTCTCCCATCAGCGGGGCACCGCCCCAGCCGGGACAAGCTCTAAGCTCCCGACCGGTCTCCCGGAAGTGGAAGTGTAGTGCATGTTAGTGTAAGTGTGTGTGTAAGGGGAGAGGATAGGACAAGGAAGAGGAAGGAAAGATCGCGCGCGGTCCGTGGCCCGTTTGTTAGGGTACTGCTCCGGCATTCGCCTGGTGTTGATCGGAGAAACCACGGAAAGCTACCGATCAGAGCAGACGGACTCTAGAATTCTCCTTCAGACAGCGACTGAATTCGACCTAGGTGACATCTAGCGTCGAAAATCCTGCCTGCGTCCGCCTCAAACTCCAGAATCTCCCGATCACAGGCACTGCAGTGACAGACATACCGAAAGAAATTTACTATGTCATTTCTTCTTTACCCCAGAGTAGCTCATGGGCAGCGTACTAGCTTTCCGGAGGGCAATCCCGGGTTCGAGTTCCTGTCGGTGCAAAATATATATGTGGCTTTACTTTAACATCGGCTCAGTTTCTGTAGCTGGCGAAGAAAAGCTCAGGCAGGCGGAATGAAGAGAATACGTTATGTTCGCCACAGGTTTCCCCAAGGGTGGGTATTAAACAAGGTTCAGGCATGAAGACACCGTTAGGTAGCCGCAAAGTCGGACTATCGACCCAAAATGGCAAATACATTCCATTCTTCTTCCAAACTGCCCTAGTGCTGGGGACAGAAAAATTCTGCAGGCAGAATAAAAATTGGTGGCCGGTAGACACATGCACGCGTTTTGAGATCAAGAACGAGGTGTCGGATGTAGACTTATGCGAGAAGTCAAAAACTGAATACTCATACGGACAGCAATTTAGATAACGCTTCCAATGGCGATGTATATTTCGCGGCAAACCTGAGGGAAAATGTATTTAATATAGAGGAATTAGTTGAAATGTATTTTTATGACAATTAAAGCTAATATACGCATAAAATGGCCGAGCGAAACTTATTTGAATGCTGGCGGACTGACATACATTATATTATTTATGCATATAATATTTTTGAGTCTGAATTTGGGTTGAGATTCGTTTTGGTTGAAGTTAAGGTTAAAATAACCAATCATAACCATGATTGGCTTTTTTCTGAATTTATAATCATTTTGATTATAATCAAATTTTATTGTCCAAATTTGTTTTCAACAATACTTAATTTTCAATAAGGTATGCCAATTTGACTTTATACATGAATTCAATGATATAAATAACATTTAAATTGATTGATATGTAGATGGCTACCATCATAATCATTTGCCAATTTTCCTTTTGCATTTAGCTATATAAATAACATCAATTACTGTACTCTATAAGCCTTCTGTATGTTCCTCTACATATTGACTTTCCTGTTCATGATAGACTCACACGTACCCAGATGTTCCGCAAAGTTTTCTTCAAATATTCCTTCACCTGCACTCCCAATTTCCCTGAAAATTCATTCAAAAGAGTTCATTCAAAAGAGATCCCAAACATGTTCTCTTGAAAATGTTCTCCGAAACATGTTCTCTTGAAAATGTTCTCCCGAAAATGTTTTTCTGAAAATGTTCTCCCGAAAATGTTTCCCCAACAATGTTCGCCCGAAAATGTGCCGTCGAAAATGATCTTCCTAAATATTTTACGTAACGTTCCATTAATGTTCCCCCAAATGTTCTCGCGGTGCATTGCTTCTCGTAACAGGGCAGCCATCGCCGAATGCGACCTACGCGAGAACTAGGAATTCACTTTGTTGTCTCCTTCAGGAAGATTTGCCCTTCCACACCTATAAAAGATTCATTTACGTATACAACTAGAGGTGCTAAAACAGTAGGTACTTTCTCGCCCATATTTCCACGCAAAATTACGAGAAAAGTATTCAAATTTTCCAAAAAAGTCTACATGACTTTATTTCAAAAACTGTCTTTAAGGAACAGATTTCAGTCATGAAAAAATCTCTATCTTTAATATTCTAGTTGTAGGAAGACTCCGAAAAAAATTTTGAACTATTGAAATTTTCGAAAAATGAGAGTCTAACGAACATGATTATGCGCCAGCAGCTTAAACGTGAGAGCGAAGAGAGATAGGTGTTGCGAATTCGCAGCGCTGCGGTGTTCATGTCGGAGCAGTGCGAAGCAGCGCCACTCCGAATCCACCAGAGACATCTACAGGACATTCGGCGAAACTAACTTGTCAATTCAATACCAACCTTACGTAAATCACCCGCCATATGTACTTAAATTGGCTTAGGAACTTTTGGTTACCGTTTAAGTTGAAGCGCAGTAGGAGTCAACCTCAACATCATTCCCCTATGCAATGGAAGCATTACACCTTAAGTATTTTTCTTGGTTTGATATTGGCATGCTTGGTGAGAGAGATGTGTCAATTTCTCTCGACTCTGCAACATGCAGCAAACAGCTGTGTGCAGTCGAGAGAGTTAGTCCTAGAGCGTACGTATTTCGAAGTTTTTATACTGTGAGCGAATTCAATAGTGATTTGTTTTGGAAATGTATTGTTATTTTATATCTTTCTTGGCGTTGTCATCGATGCGTCGTCATTTGACGAAAAACTCTTCAATGAATGTGATAAGGAAGAGAATTTTAGAACGTCAGACACGTAAAAAAATTGTCTAAAGTGATATCCTGGCTGAAGTGGCGATGATTATAAAGGTAAGCTGCCATGGCTACAATAATGAGTGTTAATGCACATTAGTGTTTATGGAAAATTAAGTGTCATACATATAAACATATTTACATTGACTGTTAAAGAGAAACAGATGTATATTTCCAGCAGGGTTATAACTATAGTATACTATTTAGTATTGAGGTTAGTGATGGATTTCATTTGAGGAACTCAATAGCCTTTCCTTTTTTTTACAGAGAGAAGAAGCCTAGTCTCTTGAAAGAAATTTGGTTGTATGTGAATGAATGTTTAAGAAAAAAGTCTGGAATTGGGTCTTCTAAGAAGGAAAGGAAATGTATTGTGTACTATATGCCTATGTGAATCTCACAAACATAATAGTATTTTATGCCCGGTTGTATGAAAAATAAAAACAGTGAAGACAAGTGAGAAATTGTGTGAAGAAAAGTGACTATGTACAGAAAATTTCAAATGTGTGCAGTGCTCTCCCATTCTGCCAATTTCTATTATTCATAGTCTTTCTAATATTTTATTAGTCTGTCAAGTTTCATCTTATAAAACAGTTTTCAGTTTGGTACATTTTCAGTATTTAAAAGGAGAAGTATAATTTTTTATTTAAAGATAATTAATTTGAAGTAGTATTTTTTATTGTTGTTTATTCTGTAATATAAGAAAAATATCTGTCATGGAGTAAATAAGAAAAATTAAAACATCTTCAAATTCATTGTTATTGTCTTGATATAAGGAAGGACTCTTCTCATTTTAATATTGTCTAAGACAGTAATTTTGCTGTTAGTTCTACCAATCTTAATTGAATTCTCAGTATTTGTTTCCTATTGTGTCTGTAAAGAGCCTATATTTTGGTGGTTTGCCTGTTTAATTTAACTGAATGTAAAGTCTGAAGATTACATGTACAATAAACTATCTAATGTTAAAAACATTTCCATATGATTAATATTTTAGGTGTCCTCTGTTCTTGTTGACTGAATAACATATCACTCTCTCCCAAAATTTTGTAAGTTTTTCATGAAATATTATCCAAGTGTACAAGGGATATCTTCTAAAATGATTGAGTTTTGCAAAGACCATGGTAAATAAATGATTTTGTATTCTGAAGTAAAAACTACTCTGAATTCCAAGGAAAACAGATTATAAGGGAAGTGATAAAGGTAATTGGCATAATTGTTTCTTAAATCTTAAACTATGACAAAACTGGAAGGCTGACGGCTTTGTAGAGTGCAACCTCTCAATATTTTGCCAAATTGTGGCTTGGGACTAGCTGATTTCAATCACTTCAATTTTGAATTAATTGCAAACATTCAATTTTCATCCTTTCGAAATGTTGTGCTACGAAATGAGATACATGTACTATCAAAAGTAATAATTTAGATAATTCTTTTTCAATACATTTTCTAGTTTAAAAATAAAAAAAATATTCTGTTTCTGGCATTTCATTTTATTCATATTGTTCTTCAGTGATAGTTATTCACTGATAAAACATCCCAATCGTTTAATTAAACTAACAAAATTAAAAATAAGTTCATTTGTTTCATTTTAAAATTTCTGTTATAAATTATACTTCCTTGAATTGCACCCACATTGTGTGCCATGGGCAGCAAGCACACAAGAATTAATCATCCCAATCATTCTGGGTCAATATCTCACAACTACAATAAATTCTCTTCTATAGTTTTACAAGGTGTGGATGCAATTTACAAATTCATTAACAGATGAAATGGGTGATTATGGCAAACAAAGTGAACAAACCTTCTGAGGGTTTGCAATACAAAAAAATGATTTAGAATAAAACATTATCACTGGCAGATGATTATGTCCTTTACCTAAGTTAACAATTAGTTTTGCACAACACAACATAACAATAAAAATGGCAGTTATCCCGTAATTATTTGTATACTTGTCGTTCAGTGAAAAACGAATGTAACCTAACCTCTAAAACTTACATGTTGTACTCATTTCTGCGGCACACAATTTATCTAAAACGAAGCTATTACGGTGATTTGTGTCCCTTTCGTCCCAAAATTGACTCCTAACAATAACACAAGTGATCAATTTCTCAGCATTCATGTTATCCGACATGTACAACACCTGAAGTGGACCAGCTGTGAAGAGTGCGGAACAGCGATACTAGCAGCGAAAACCTACCAAGGGGTTTTCTTCGCTCTTATCGCGGGTCGCAGCGCTGATCCCGTGATCAGCGCGCTGTCAACATGAACACTTCCATCTGTTTCCATGTGGACGTTTTCGTTGCTTCGCTCTTATCGCTGCTCTCATCGTTTGTCGCAGCTCCAACATAAACGCACCCTAAGACAGCTGCGGGTGGACCTTAGTAACTGTGAGAGCTGGAAGGTAAACACAGGAGGCACCATAGCAACGCGAGTTCATTCTAAGACAGGTGCTGGTGGACCTTAGTCACTGTGAGAGCTGGGAGGTGAACACAGGTGGCACCATAGCAACGCGAGTTCATTCTAAGACTGGTGCTGGTGGACCTTAGTAACTGTGACAGCTGGGAATTAAACACACAGGGGGAACCATAGCAACGCGAGTTCATTCTAAGACAGCTGCGGGTGGAACTTAGTAACTGTGAGAGCTGGAAGGTAAACACAGGAAGCACCATAGCAACGCGAGTTCATTCTAAGACAGGTGCTGGTGGACCTTATTAACTGTAGGAGCTGGGAGGTAAGCAAGCAGGAGGCGCCATAGCAACGCGAGTTCATTCTAAGACAGGTGCTGGTGGACCTTAGTCACTGTGAGAGCTGGGAGGTGAACACAGGTGGCACCATAGCAACGCGAGTTCATTCTAAGACTGGTGCTGGTGGACCTTAGTAACTGTGAGAGCTGGGAATTAAACACACAGGGGGAACCATAGCAACGCGAGTTCATTCTAAGACAGCTGCGGGTGGAACTTAGTAACTGTGAGAGCTGGAAGGTAAACACAGGAGGCGCCATAGCAACGCGAGTTCATTCTAAGACAGGTGCTGGTGGACCTTATTAACTGTGGGAGCTGGGAGGTAAACAAGCAGGAGGCGCCATAGCAACGCGAGTTCATTCTAAGACAGGTGTGGGTGGACCTTATTAACTGTGGGAGCTGGGAGGTAAACAAGCAGGAGGCGCCATAGCAACGCCAGTTCATTCTAAGACAGGTGCGGGGGCACCTTTGTAACTGTGAGAGCAGGGAGGTAAACGCACAGGAGGCTCCATAGAAACGCGAGTTCATTCTATGACAGGTAATGTAGAGCTTTAATAATTTAATAAATTGATTTTTTGTAGTCATAAGAAGTAAATGGATTGAAAAGAATGTGAATTTAATAATTCAGGATCTCTTTGATGGTATTAATTTAGATCTACATTATCAAAAATGGGAGCCGTCTTGGATGGCCGAGGTGGCTAAGAGCGAGTACCGACTCAGCGCTTCGGTCCGAAGGGTCGCGGGTTCGAGTCCCGCCTTGGGCATGGCTGTTTGTCCCTTGACTTGTATGAATGTGTGGTCGCGGAGGGCCTCGCGTTCTGCTGACCCCGGATCAGAGGAGCCCGCAAGTGTGTTGGTGTCTAGTGTATGGTCGAATATGCGTCCCATCAGGGCGTAAAGGGTAACCGGCTGTCGGCTGGATAAAAGCCCTAGATAAAAAAAAATCAAAAATGGGAAAAAGATGAAAACTGTTGAACAGAATTGAAGAATAAACGTTCAAAATATTTTTAATATTTTTTGTATATATGATTTTCGTGTATGAATTTTTTTTTAGAAAGTAGATTTAA
This sequence comes from Teleogryllus occipitalis, assembly GCA_011170035.1. Classification (NCBI taxonomy): domain Eukaryota; kingdom Metazoa; phylum Arthropoda; class Insecta; order Orthoptera; family Gryllidae; genus Teleogryllus; species Teleogryllus occipitalis. The sequence goes on along the minus strand of BLKR01003653.1, from coordinate 119,695 downwards.
ATACTTAAGTGGAATTGAGAATTAATTTATTTATTGAGTTGGAGGAATTTGAGATAATAAATATTTTCGCTCTCTGAAATTAAGTTAGGAAATTGCTCGAATACTTAAACAAAGAATTTATTTATTCCAAGTAGGAAAATTAAAAGTAGAAAATAAGTAAATACATTTTAAAAAAATTGTATAAAATTAATTTAATAACAAGGATTATAATTTCGAAATCGGCTAAATACAGAGGATACACTGAATTTCCTATGAAATGTATGTAACTAAAATTAAAAGTAACCGTGTTAAAATGAAATGGGAACTTAATGCTTTGTGACTTGTAAGTTATGAGGACCAAAATTAATTATACATTTGTGAAAAGTGTTAATGAAAGGAGGAAACTCATCAGTTTCAAAAATGAATTCTTGTAGCAAAGGTTTCTTCATTTTAAAAATCACTTCAGTAAGAAGAAAAGATACAATTTTTTTATTTGCTTATTTATTGGAAAAAAAATCACTGAATATTATCTTCATTAAGTGCCATTTAAAATACGTAGTACATCCACATGAAAATGTACAAACATGTAATATATTTTAAATATCTTATTCTAACGTTATTAAGTTATTCCTCTTCAAATCATCGTTCTAGTCCCATGTTTTCTTTGCTCACATTACCTGTTATAAAATCTTTGTTAATGAGTATTCGGTTTGATTGCTGAAAGATCACTTCTTTGTTTTATTTGTATATTGGCTTTCTTATTTTGTAAACCATGTATTTTAGTTTTCATTCATTTTTTTCTGCTCGCTATCTGGAAATTATGTGGTATGTGTCGTAGGCTCCTCTTGATTCTTATACCAATCAATGCAAGAACTTCTTATCCAGAAAATGACAGTAATAGGGTCATCAAGACTATGTTATATTCAGAGTTTGAAACATGTTGAAAAGTTTGACACTATTGGCCCACATAATATTTATTTTCCTGATTTTTTCTTGCATTTTTTTGTGATCTTTGATAAACTTATACATAAATATGGTGCCTGCAAAATATTCAGAAAAACAGACAGACATATTTCTTCTTTAATGTCATAATGCAATGACATCTTTCAAATTGTTACTAATTATGTCCGATTGCATTTTCAATGGGTATGGTTAATTATTGATATTAAGTTTATTCTCCTTTTATTATTGTAATTTTTTGTATTGTGTGCATTGTTTATAAAACATTTTTTGTAACTTATTTAACTCTAATTTTGAGTAGTCTTGTTTATTTGTTTTATTAAGTTTTCAAGTTCGTCAAAGCTTTGATTTTTTTTTTTTTAGATTTTGAACTTATTTTGTTAAAGTTGTAATGTAAATAATAGAATGTTGGTTAGTTCTGTAATATTTATTGAATATTATACTTTCAAGTTCTTAATTTTCAGAATGTGAACTTGTTTGTTTGTTTTTTAATTTCTTGCGCCCTTAATGATTCTTATATACGCAACGCGTCTCTTCGCCCCTGGTCGAGCGCGGAGTAATCCTACATTAATGCCTCTGTATTCCAGAGGACGCCGTATTTGTCTCGTCTCGTCATTTTACAAAGAGGACCGCCAGGTAGCATTTCTGCGTACGCACCTCTTACTTCACGCGCCTTTTGCGTCAGTACCCAGCGGCCAGAATCGGGAAGGAATTAGGGAAAAGGTAGGATTTAGGACACTTCACAGGGGTTGGACTTGGCCTTGGGAAGCGCCAAATTCGTTTTGTTGGAGCAAATTTCACATGAGACGGGAATTGAACCCGGACCTCAGTGGTGATTTACAAGTTACCCTTCCCCTTCCCAAAGCAATATTTCAATATTAATTATTCATTTCCTACGAAGTATATCCGTGGAAAGTTCCAACTCATTGGCAAAGAGGAATAAGCTTTCCGTATGCGACAACCGCGACTTATACAATTGTCACTGAAACTACTTCGCAGAAGTTCGGTACACGATGTTCCATGTTAATGGACGTGACGTCAGATATCCCATGAAAACAAAATTGGCGCTGGTGCAGCCATCTATAGCAAGTCACTCAAACTACTTGGACCTCTCTTGGCGCGACAAAACTCCCATTTACGTGACGCCCCACTAATTATATGCACGGTGCCCGGAGGGACACGGTGGTTAACACCATGGTTAACACCACCGTGTCCCTCCGGGCACCGTGCATATAATTAGTGGGGCGTCACGTAAATGGGAGTTTTGTCGCGCCAAGAGAGGTCCAAGTAGTTTGAGTGACTTGCTATAGATGGCTGCACCAGCGCCAATTTTGTTTTCATGGGATATCTGACGTCACTAGGGGACTATCTGCAAACATTGGACAAGGAGCGAAAATTTACAAATTTATTAACGATGTTTCGAAAACTCAGGCAATTGCATTGCAGCCAATACTCGTATCCCTTCCATTGTACCCTTTGAATTCGAGACGGGCCGTAAAGACATTTAGAAAAGAAAGGGTGCTGAAAGAGAGTGTTTTCTGTTCCACTTCGTACAGAAGAAGCCATAAAATGTCAAAGGCTCCAAGTCAGTTAGTACAAATGTTTTCAAATATTAGTGTAACAAAATAATAATTATTCAAAAGACAAAAGTAACATAATTTGCCGTTATGAATTCATGACGTCTTTTCCCCATTACATTTTTTAAAATGTAAGGAATGTGTAATATGTGGCAGTTATATATAAATTTCAATAAACTAAATTGTTTAGAATGTACAACATTCTGTAATAAGACACCCATTTCATATAATAATATATTTCAAATTGCTTGATATCCACTAGATTCCAATATTGTTATAAAACATTTTAAAATTAAAACCTCTAGTACTTATGTATGAAGTTGTTAACTTGAAATATGTGAATTAATATTTAGGATGAATTTATTGATGCAAAAAATTGAAGGATTTTGTTTCATGTCACAGACATGTCATGAATTGTAAATTCATTACAAAACATTAATATAAATTTTCTTTTGCAGAAATACTTGTTACATGTGTGGTCATGGTCCCCAATCCATATCTGGAAGGGGACTTCATTTCCACTGCACACCACAAAACTTTTCCATCAGCACCGTTACTAAAAACTGGCTGTGATTTCTGTATCTTCCACCAATATCAGAATGGCCAAATGATAGAAAAGGATCACCTTGTGCTCTCAACATTTCCAAGAGAGTGACGATATCCAAAAGCACCGAGAACAGTTTCTTATCTGCTTAGTGGCTGGGACTGTTCCTTCCAAAAGTAAGTTATTAAAAATAAGTCATTAAAAAAAATTATTTTGAGGAGAAAGGGGGGAAAATTGCATTTTATGCTCTGTGCTGTAAAATACCACTGCAACCATCTTTTTCAAAAAAATTAATACACAGAATTGCAACAGTGGAGAATTTTATCATAAATACTTCAAAAACGGCAACAATACTCTAATCAATAGAATTCAGCAACAAGTATCATTTCTTTCTTATTACAACAGTATTTCTGACCTTTCTTGTCATGGTAATGTATGTGCTGAACAAAAATTATAATTGAAAATCAATGGATGAAACTTATGAGTATCATTATTTCTTAATTGCAGATCCACCAAGTGGTCCAGGTGACTTCAGGGAAATTATCTCCCCAACTCAATCTGATTCCAACCCATTCAGGTAAATTATTATTTAATTATCTTTAATTTTTTTTCCAACAACATACCATTTTCATGGAACATTTTAAATTAATTTCTTATATCAAAATAATGTTTCCAATGGCTTTTTCTATACAATTGATGCTATAATTTTTCCAGGTGACCTAATGGTGGAAGATGCAGAAGATCCTTTACCAATGGACACATTTGAAGAGGATGGCACCAACAGTAGTCAGGTACAATCTTCTTTGGGTACACCAGACACACCACTGTGAGGGGCTCTTTCCAAATTTAAATTTGTCTGTAGAAAATACAATTTGAAAAGATTAATGGGTTATCGCACAGGACAAATTATTTCCTCTTGCAGCTACAAAAAATTTCAGGTTGCGAAATATTTTAAAGAGAAATATTTGCGGCAGACAAGGAAATACTTGGATATATCCTTTTTGCAGACACAAATTGTGTCTCATGAACATAGCCGTGTTTTTGACTTGCCTAATGAAATTGTTCACTCTCATCAACTAAATTCCTCCATTCCCATTAATTGTAGGCTGTATTTAGACTGTAATAAGGCTCTGCGTCTGGCTATTCAGGGAAGCAGTGCCAAAGCTTACCGGCTGCTCACACATGTGTTAACCTTACCATCGTCTAAAACTGACCCGCATTTGTCATTCAATTTTTGTATGTATCATTTTTGTGTATGAAAAAGTTTCTAGAAAATAGATTAAAATACATAAGTGGAGTTGAGTATTAATTTATCTATTCTGTTGGAAGAATTTGAGAAAAAAAATATTTTCGCTCTATGAAATAAAGTAAGCAAGTTTTTCCAATACTTAAACGAAGAATTTCTTAATTGCAATTAATAAATTTAAAACTAGAAAATAAGTAAATACATTTTTTTAAAATGTTAAAAATTTAATTCAAGAACAAGGATTATAGATTCTAAATCTGCTAAATACAGAGGACACAGTGAATTTCCAATGAAATGAACATTAATAAAATTTAAAAATTATCGTCATCAAATAAAATGGGAACTTAATACTTTGTGACATGTTAGTTATGAGGACTAAAATGAACTATACATATATGAAAGTGTTAATGAAGGTAGAAAACTCTTCAGTTTCAAGTATGAATTCTTTTAGCAAAGGTTCCTTCATTTCAAAAATCATTTCAATAAGATGACAAGATACAATTTTTAATTTGTTTATTTATTGAAAAAAATTACTGAATATTTTCTTCATGTTCAAATGCTGACTGCCAGATGCAAATGCCATTGAAAATGCATAGTACATCAAAATGAAAGTGTTCAAAAGTGTGATATATTGAAACAAACTGTCTGATTTAATTTTTAAATTTAATATTTCCTCTGCCCTTCTAATATTAATTGAACGTAACCCGTTTCAAATTTATAAAAGAATATGGGCGCCAAGAAAAGATTACGTTAATTCAATTATTAAAATTACTCTTCAACTGCTATTTTCATTAAATTAATATCCGGCTAACTGGGTCGATAGGTCTTATAAGAAATAATCGCTATTGCCTACTAATAGCCGATTATTTGATCTGCCAACTGTACAGAGTGGCCGAGGGATCTGAAAAGCACATATACATTTCTAGCTACTCATTTGCTGGAATTGGCTAAATGAAAATAATCTTTTCCATTCACAGAAACTTGTAAGTTTATTCAGTGTTCCTTGTCAACAATATGAAACTTATGGTCATGACCAGTCTCAAACCTTATATTATAGTACCCGTCTTCACATGCTCTTGAAAGGTGTCACCGCTTTGAACCATTTTCAATCTTCCCCGGTGTCGATGGCTTCAGGTCCAAATACCATCTTCTTTTCTTCCGTTGTGGCACAAGTGTATTCAAGTCACTGATCCTCACCGCTTCATAAGTTGATAAGACTTACTTAATTTTCCTTTTGAACGTTCCCCATTCTTTCTACTCGTATACTTAAAATATTAAAGATCGTCAAACTATTATCTGCATCAAATATTCCCAGTCCTGTTGCCGACAAATTCACCTAAGTTCACAATTCTAGCTGCGGCACTCGAAATATTTCCAAGTTCCAATTTCCGTACCTTCGATCAATATTCTAAGTCTGACAATCATACACTTCAAAGTAAATGTTCACAATTCCCAAACACCCAACATCAATAGTCTACACATGATCCGCACCGCACCACGGCATAAGACGGAATCAATCCATATTCCCCTCTTTCAACGCTTCAAAACTCGGTTCATCTATCTACTGTTTCTTGTCTGATAAAATTTCATGCTTAGCCAATCCGTCAATTACTTATAAATTCAACTAGCCGCGCCCCAGACTGTCATTGCGTTGTCGACCAATCCCCAAACAGTTTACAGTCAACTACAGTCAACTAGCCGCGCCCCGTGGTTCAAAGCAATGAAGTTTGTTGACCTTGACGACAACTCGTCTACCGTTGCTATGCCGCCATATTTACAAATGTCTATCCTTACAATTCACCGTTTACAATAAATGGAAGCAATACAAGGTCCCACATATTGAGATATGCAAAATTTCTCTACTTTAATATCTTGCAAAGATCTTAGCTTCCGGCTTGCTGGGTCAATGGGTCACGATATATTATAATCCTTATTACCTTTATAATAGATTATAGGATCCGCTGACTATACAGCGCAGCTGGGAATCTGAAATAGAATGATTCTAATTCCTAGTTCATTACTGTTTGGATTGACTAAATGAAAGATCACTTTCTTTTCTAAAGAACAAAATTTAACAAAGTTTATTGTTACCTTTTTGCAAACAAAATAGTGAATTTAATAAGTGATGTCGATGTTAGGCCTTTGATCAAGATATCTTTGAATTTAGAGTTCTATACCGCGGTTAACTTATCTATTCTTCGTTGATGTCCCTCGAAGACTTCTCAGTCGAAATATCTTGCGAGCTTGCCGCAGTCCAAAGTTCCAAGAAATCCTCTTCTGCTCCTATCCAAGATGGTGTCAAACTATCAAAATTATCAGTCCCGATTACGTCCTATGACATAGTCCCGAAACCTATAACTCGATTACCACTCCCGACAAAGTCCCAATTTATGCATCAATATTACTTCCACATGCAATATCTGCAATATCATTTACTGTCCTTAAACTTTCACGATCTGAAAACCCGACTCTGACTATCTGCATTACACTCGCTCCCTCTCAGGAATCTACGATCAGTTCAGACACGCGATGCCGGTCAGAATGAAATCTTCCTACATGATTCCCCTGCGAAGCTTCGTATTAAACTCCTTTCTTTTTTTTCATAACATTTGACCGTCCTTCTCTCACCCAGCCAATCCATGCGTTCGTTATATTTTGGTGTAGCTGACCTTTCGATCGTCTAAACTTCTTCGCCCAATCCCAAATTTTCTACTTTCGGCATCCATCTTAATGCATTTTCCACCATATAGTCTACAAATAAATGTTTGTTTATTTTCATGTGACATATCGGTATGTCACAATATGTTCATTATCTTATTCCAACATTATTAAGTTATACAATAGATTAACATCCATCCTCTTTAAATAATCTTTGTAATCCCAGTTTTCTTGCTCTCATTACCTGTTATATCATATTTTTAATGAGTGATTGGTTCCATTGCAACAAGAGCACACACCATTGTTTTATTTGTATATTGTTTTTCTTAGTTTGTAAAATACTATGTATTGTAGTTTTCATTTAGTTTTTTCTGCTTTGCTTGCTGGAAATTATGTGGTATGTGTCCTAATCTCAGGTCCCTCTTAATTCTGATACCAATCAAGGCGAGAATTTATCCTGCAAAATATTCAGAAAAACTGATATACTTTCTTCTTTTTGAATGTCATAATGCAATGAGAACTTTCAAAATATTACCAATTACGTTCAATTACATTTTCAATGAGTATGGTTAATTATTGATATTAATTTAGTCTCCTTTCTTCTTGTGATATTTTATATTGTGTTCATTCTTTATAAGACATTTTGTGTTAACTTATTTCTCTGCAGTTTTGAGTCTTGTTTATTTGTTTTTCAAGATTTCAAGTTGATGCATGTTTTGATTTTTTTAACTTTTGAACTTAATTTGTTATATTTGTAAATTAACTAATAGAATTTTTGTTTGGGCTGTTCTTTACGGGGATAGCGAATTTCGTTCTTCATATATCACTAAAGGTTTGCCAACACGACAAATGAACATATTCACGGTTCGTTCTGCCAACCTTCGTAGTTCACTGTTGTCGAAATGAACTGGTCAGAGAGTATACTAATAGAGACGGCACTCAACGTTAATTCCAACGCAAGCAGCCATCTTAGACCCAGTTCGAGCTGTGGCGTCATACAGTCGCCACATACAATAAATATTGGCTACGTGCATTTCATGCACAAGGAAGTAGGCTGCGACAGCGGGCAGCATGCAAGGGACGCCTCCCTAAACAAAGGGAGGCTATATCGGGACGGGAAACCCGGCTCTCGCATAGGGCGAAAGGCAGAAAACCCCAGGGCTGCCGACGTTGCGTTGCCACGGGGCCAGATTTGTGAACCCCGAAGTTCGGCTGTCAGGTAAACGCGGCTGGCGGAAGCGGCGAGATGACGCAGTTCCGTCAGCCGGCCCCGAGGGTATATAAGCGCACTCGCACACGACCAGTCCCTTACGGGACTTTGAAAATTTTTCGAGTTCCCGCGTGCGGGACTTGTAAAAATTTTTTTACACACCAGCCCTTTTAAGGGCTAAAGAGCATCAAAATCAGTCCTTCTAAGGACTAACTTCTGCTCTCTTTAGAGCAGCTACTTCTTTCGGAAGGGCAAAATCTTTTTCGTTTCTTCTCTTCCACAGATGGAGAACGGAAAGGACGCCCCGCACGGTCGGCCCCGGACGCTTTCGGATCGGAGCGCGTTGGTCTTCTCGACCAGCGACGTTACCGTTACGATTGCGCCCGAAGGTCTCGCTGCGCTCCGAGCCGCCACCACCACCGCAGAAGCAGCCGCCGCTCCAGCCGCCGCCTCAGCTGACAACGCGCCCACCGGCGCCGATCACCAGCAGGATTTCCCTGCAATTGACACAGCCCTTGTCAGGGCTAAAAAGAGCAAAAATGCGAAGAGCAAGGCCACGCGCATTGCTAACGCTCTCAAGGCCCTCATGGCGGCCGATGAGGACGGATGCCTAGCCGCGGTCTCGACCGATCTGGTCGCGCTCTTCGCGAGTAGCCTCACGCCGGCTGAACAGACGCAGTTCAGCAAGGCTGCCGCCAAAAACGGGCTCACGGAGTTTTACTCCCGCCCGCCCACCGCCTCTGCAGATGCCTCCACCGACGCCGCCTCAGCCTCCGCCTCCGCCGATGCCGATGCCGCTGCTGGCAAAAGCAAAAAGCGCCGCCTCTCTGGCGATGCGCCGACCGCTGACGCCGCCCCACGCCTGCCGCCCGGCAGTTTTCTTGCCCTGCCTGAGGCCGAGGCCATGCAGGTCGATACAGCCGCTGAGCAGTGCGCTGCAGACGCCGCCGACGCGTCCCCGTTAGCCGGAAACGGCGAAGCGGAGGCCCGCGCCGCGGTATGCGCGCCACTCAGCGGTACGCTCGGGAAGAGCGCTGCAAACGCCGCGGACGAGGCCCCGCTAGCCGATTTCGGCGATGCGGAGACCCTCGCCGCCGCATGCGCGCCACCCGTAGCAGTGTCTCCGCTGCCACCCTCGCCGCAGCGCAGGGGGGAATCTGCCGCCGCCCCCGCCACCATCACCGCCACTACTCTGCCCACCCCCACACCCTCACCCACGCCGGCCTCAATGCCCGGTCCCTCTGCCTCTGAGCCTAGGAAGGCATCGAAGCGCGTTCCGCCGATTATGGTCGCGAGCGCCGCGGTGCCCTCTGATGGCGGCTTTCGCCGCTGGTTCGAGGCAGTGACCAGTGGCTGCGAGAACCCGGTTACGGGGAAGCACTGTGGGGATTTCTTCTCTCTACAGGCCCGGAGCGCTGCAGACCACGTAAAGGTTGCGGCGAACTTGAAGCGAGGCAAGTCGGCCCACTTCACCCACGCGCGGAAGGAGGAGCGTGGCCTCAAGCTCTACGTGAGCGGCCCGCCTCCCCAAGTGTCGGCGGAGGAAGTAGCGGACGACATCGCCGAGCAATGCCCGGGGAAACCCAGGCCCGCCGTCCACCAGCTGAAGCGGCGCCGAAACGGTAAGCTCGTACCGCTCGGCGCGTACTTCGTGAACCTGGCGCCCGGCGACGACGGCAAGTGGCTCTTCGCCCTAAAGGCGATCTGCCGCTGCGTCGCTCGCATCGAGGTCGCTAGACGAACGGAGAGCGCGCCGTTCTGCAAGCGATGCTGCCGTTGGGGGCACACCCGCGCCTACTGCCAGGTCAGCCCACGCTGCATTCATTGCGGCGAAGGCCACCTGACAAAGGATTGCGGAAACACCCGCAAACCAGCCGTGTGCTGCAACTGCGGCGGTAACCACTCCGCCAACTACGGTGGCTGCAAGGCCCACAAGGCCCTGTCAGCCAAGAACAAAAATGTAAAACCGGAGCAGAGCAAAAATGTACTGCCAAAACAAACAAATACACAGCCTGCTCGCAAGGTAGATAAGAGCACTACCTTTGCGAGCCTCGTGCACTCACCTAAACAACACCCGGCCCAAGCGGCACGCGAGCAAAGGGCGGCGGCGAACTCCAGTGCCCGCAAAGGCATTCAGGAGAGGGCCGCCCGCCCCGACGCCGCTGAGCCCAAGGGCCCAAAACACATCACGCCTGCTGCTACCTCTGAGGCAGAGCAACTCCGAAAGGAGGTTGCTGATCTCAAGCAACAGGTTTTGCATCTCACCACACTATTAACCACTCTCTGCGCTCAAGTGACAGCCCAAAATGGCTGAACACCGAACGCAGGGAAACACCAGAACCCGCCCTCTCGCGGTAGCCGCCTGGAACGTCAACGGCCGTTCCGGTCACACGGACCCGGGGGATCGGCGCATCATCGAGCTCTTCTGCAGTAAACATCACATTGATGTACTTTTATTGCAGGAAACTAAGCTCGTGAACGCCGACGACCTGGAGCTAAACGACATGGCCATCTACCGCACTGACCGCGTTGCTCGCCATCGCGGTGGCGGCGTAGCTGTTGCCGTTCGTCGTTCGATACCTCATCGCCCGGCAGCTTTACCTCGCTTAGCGAGGCTTGAAGCGGCAGCGATTGTGGTAGAGACGACGGAAGGCGAAGTTGCACTGGTGTCAGCATACCTCGCACCAAATCGCCCTCTCATTGATGACGATTTCGACACTGTGTTCTCCTTAGCACCTCGCACGGTCCTGGCGGGCGACCTGAACGCCAAGTGCGAGGAATGGGGATGCAACACCACAAACAGCAACGGAAACTTACTCGTAAGTTTTCTGCTGTCACACAACACTGTGACACTCATCCCGCCCTCCACACCAACCCGTTTTCCCTCTGACCCTCGTATGCGGCCCGAAATTCTTGATGTGGCACTCACTTCAGGAAACATTCGAGTCACTACGCCAAAACCCATTCCCTTTACCCTTTCCGACCACATTCCCATAACCTTTGCAGTTGGCTGCATCCGCTCCTTCTGCGCCCCACGGCAGTGGGTTCCCCAACCAACCGATTGGGATGAGTTTCGCAAACACCTCACTACACTACACTCACAAGCACAAGTTTCGTCATCAACGGATTCGCCAGAATCAATAGATGCAAGCTTGCACACTCTCACCAAACACATACAAACAGCCCACAGAAAGGTGACGCCGGTCTTCTGGCGCCCGCCCGAAGAGGGTTCAAATACACTTCCTCCAGATGTCGAAGAGCTTCTGCGTGAAAAACGCAAAGCTAGACGACTATGGCAGCAGTTTAGGTGCCCTGCGCTCAGAACACAGCTGCGGGAATGCGAAAAACGCCTGAAGACGGCGCTCGCAAACCATCACGCGGCCGAGTGGGAAAAACGCATGAGAGAGATCGGTTCTGATCACTCCCGTAGCGGTCTTTTCAAACTCCAGAAGGCGCTCAGGTCGGTGCCTAAAACTGCAACTGCCATACGTGGTTACGACAACGCGGAGGGTAAACAAACTTACCTCTTCTCTGATCAAGCGAAGGCGGAATTCTTTGCCGACATGCTTGAAGAGAGGTTTGTTAACACTACACAGGTGGAAGAGGAAGAGGAGACGGAGGACAACGCCGAAACACTCACACACTGCACAGTCGAAGAAGTTTCGACTACAATCACACGCTTGCGTAGTCGCAAGGCGCCGGGCCCTGACCGGATAGGCCCTCCCGTTCTTAAGGAGGCCTTGCCGGTTATAAGCACGGAGCTTACGCGTATCTACAATAGCTGCATCACACAGCGGTATTTTCCGGAAAGCTGGAAATTTGCTAGTATTTCCATGCTTCCGAAACCCGGAAAGGATCTCACGATCGCGGCGAGTCACAGGCCAATCAGCCTTCTCCCAATAATGGGAAAAGTGTTCGAAAGGCTTCTCCTCGCGCGAATCCTACCAACTGTTCTCTCGCGTAACCTAATTCGAGACGAACAGTTCGCATTCCGACCGGGCCACTCCGCTTCACTACAAGCACTTTGTATGGCTCAGCAGATCTCCGCTGATCTAATACTTACAAAGGATGTACCTGTCATTTATCTCGACATGGTGCAAGCCTTCGATAAAGTGCCACACACAACACTCATAGCCAAACTTCGGCGCGTCCTCCCACAAGATATAACGGAAATCGTTAAATCTTTCCTCTCAAACCGCACATTCGTAGTAAGTGTGGGTAAGGCGAGATCCTCTAGGCGGAGGATTGCGGCTGGGGTCCCCCAGGGCTCCGTCCTCTCTCCGCTACTGTTCTCGCTCTATGTCAATGACATACCGCACATACCGCGAATACGGCTTTTTCTCTACGCTGATGACATAGCCGTCTTAGCTAGAGGAATGAACCTCGACCACAAACTCAAAGTACTCCAAAAACAGATGAACTTGACGCTGAAGTGGGCGGAAGAAAACCATCTCACTTTCTCGGCGGAAAAGTCGCAAGCCATCTGTTACTCTCGCCGCAAACAAAAATACACTAAACGCTACACGCCACCAAAACAAATCACACTAGGTACTCGAAAGCTGAAGTGGGCGCCTAAGGCAACTTATTTAGGCGTCACTTTTGACAGAAGAATGCGCTGGCACTTACACGTCAGACGCATTCGGTCAAAACTTCAACATAGAGTACGACTTTTACATCCTCTCTTGAGGGAACCTTCACTCCCCTTGGACCTCCGCCTGGCACTCTACAAAACGTGTTGCCGGCCAGTAGCCACTTATGCCGCGGCGACATGGTGGACTACGGGAAAGGAGTACAAGGATACACTTGAGCTAGTTCAGAACAGAGTTCTGAAGCTCATAGCGCGCCCTCCGTTTCGGAAGCGGATGAAAGTTCTCAGGGAGGAACTCGGTATCGAGTCCTTCACTCAATGCCTGAGACGGCTTTCTTTCAATGAAGCCTATCAGGCCTTTCAATCCAGCGAAGCACCGGCGACGCTAAAACAATTATCACGACATGTCCTCACAATAGGACGCAGAAGACAAGCTCTCCCCTCGGACATATTGAGGGCGTAGAGCAATCACAACTAAAATAAGACAAAGTCACGACAGTGACTAAACACCTCAGCCTAAATGGCTTTTGACTAAGGTCCGTCGCGAACCTACACCATCCACTTACACATAGCAGTAAAACGCTCCAGCGTGAGAACTGCAACGCAAACACACACTGACCTTCGGCTTCGCCGAAAAAAAAAAAAAAAAAAAGCATCCGTGCGGCGATGCCACAATCCGCCACTACGAGCGCTGCCGGCCCACACGGGAAGCACGGCGCTTCATCCACATAGTCATTGCGAACGCCGCTACGAGCGCCAGAAGCACGCCGCCTACCACCCAAAGGGCTAGTCAGCAATCCTCCCCCACTGTCTCGGCCGCCTGAGCACAGTCAGCCCCACAGCAACCCCTCCTCCTCCTCCTGGAGGGCGACAGCGACAACCGCCTCTCGCCGCGGGCTTTATAAGCGGGACGCAGCGTCACAGCAGGCAGTTGGAGTTGCAGCTATAGAGCGATTTCCCTAAGGATGAGCCAAAGTGACAGCTAGTGCCCCAACATAACTGAAGGTTCTGTGGTCGTTGTGCCCTCGAGCCCATCAGACTCCCTTCCCGCATTCGTTCGTTTGTAGTTAGCTAACTTGTAAATGCCTTAGACACTTCCTTTTGTCGTGTTCGTGTCCGAAAAAAATATAGTGCGCCGCAAGAAATAATTGATATTAGGAAGTGCAGTGTAACGTGCTCTTCTGTAAAATTTTTTTTTTCTTTATATATTACATATAATTTACTTTTTGTGTGATAAAAATTATGTTTATTTTAAAACCGACACTTGAATGCGAGATGCGTACCGGTGCACGTGTTTGCGGCTTAAAATCATTTTTCTTTCTATTTACATTCGTGGCAGTTTTCTTTTACAGATTGTGAGAGCATGCTAAGATATTTTCCACATACGTAATTAAATTTAAATATTTTCCGGACTCATGTACGTGCATATAACTCAGCGAAACTCTTAGACTTCATAGGGATGTTTTCACAGGAGCCATTAGCACTTTACGAAGGGGCGTGACTGAACAACTGTCGCGGCGGAGGGATACTTCTCTGAAATACTAGTGATGTTCACTTGTTTTCACGAACTGTCACTTTGGCTCATCCTTAGGAAAATCGTTCTATATTTCGAGTGCTCCTGCCCTGAGGAGAAGAAGCTTACGTCACGACCCTGCGCAACTACACGAATCTTAAATACAAACCGGGTCGTTGTAAGCGAGATGCAGTCCAGAAGCCGTTATCCGCTTCTAGACTGCATCCGCTTACGACGACCCGGCTTGTATACAACTTGTGGAGGACGAAAACGGGCTTTGTTACTTTGGATTGTGATTTTTGAATTTGGGAAAAATAAATTGTTTTCATTGAAATTTACTTTTTTCTTCATTTAGAATACAATAGAAGGATGGTGTCATGCTTCGCCAGCTTGTCCGCCTTCTCGTTGCCTTCCACACCGGTATGGCTCGGGATCCATTGCAGAGTAATTTTCCATCCCTTTTCCAGCAAATTTGAGAGTTTAGAGCGGCATTGGAGGGTTATGGAGTAGTCAATAAAGGAAACAGCCTTTCGTGTAGAGCTCAGGCGCTCCATGTGTTTGGTTGCTTCATGCATTGCAGCAACTTCTCCGTCGTTGGTTAGAGGGCCCCTGCGGCAATAGAGCCCTGGAAGGCAGTCGAGATGTATCTCGGTCCCCTTCTTTCAGAGCTTGGCATTGAGGAGCCGTCGCAGTAAATGTGGAGCCATTCTTGAGCTGAATACTTTGTGGGTATCGTCTTAACAGCGCATTTTCTAAGGGTGCCGTCTGACGATAAATGCTTTTTTAGGTTATGTTCCCCGAGGCGTAGCGTCATAGTGGGTAGGAGGCGGACAAACTCAAGGCTCTGTGGGAAAGGCGCGGTAGTAGCCGGTAGGATATATTTCTCTCTAATCCGGTTCTTTATGGCGAGTAGGATGGTTTGGGTCTTAAGATGGGAGGTTGCTTGCCTGTACTATTCCCATTTTTGTGGTAATATTCTCCTGTATTTTTCATAAAACGTTAGGGAGGCCTTGCCTCTGCTGGATTGCATTGACTCGATGCCGGTTGCCGATGACATTGCAGCGATGGGTGTTGATTTGGGAGCGCTAGTGATAATTCTCAGGGCTGTATTTTTCAGCGAAATGTAGCTTGGAGGAGGTATTTACACTGACCGTTAAAGTGGCTTCGCTTCCGTACTCCAAGATAGGAGGATTTATATGTTCTATAATTCGTAATTAACACATCCTGTGTAGAGCTTCATTTCGTGGAATTCAGGCGCTTAAGCAGGCATATATTTGTAGCTTCTTAGCAAAACTCTCGATGTGAGCTTTCCATGACATTTTCATATCGATTGACACACCCAGGTATTTGGGCATGCCCTGTTTCTCCAGGTCGAGCCCTATAAATGAGAGCTTAATCTCGGGCTCCTTAGTTGAGAGGCTAAGGATTTGGTATACCGTTATAGCAGTGCTGACTGTAAGGGAGTTTTTGTCGGCTGTCTCCTAGATTTTCTAAAGCCTGGTTTAGAAAATCTAGGAGACTTCAAGCTTTATAGGTTGCTGCTCGATGCCCATTCATCCGCGAACACTTAGGAGGCTTCCAATGTGTCTCTGTTATCCATTTCATAGATAATATCGGTTTTACATATTAAAATCGTTTTTATTTTAATGATAATACCTGACGCCACTTGTGGGCTCCTTTGTAGAATATGGTTTGAAAAACTCGTGGTATAAAATTGGGGTGTTTCGGTAGCAGCATCTGCTTCTACAATGACATAAAAATCTGCGTTTTTGGATATGACACTTCGTTTAAATTCTAAAAACTTCCTATTGCTTAGACCTCCAGCGTTCTAGAAGACTGCTCTGAGGTCCATTTTCCAGACCCTGGCAGGGACCGGTTTTTCGTGTGGGAACTCGCACGGTCAAGAGCATAGGTCGTCACTGTTGCTCATTTAGCGTTACCCAGGGGGCACGTGTGGTAGACTACGGACGCGAACAACGTTGCCCCTGACATCTTTATAGAGATGTCTTGAACACGTGCCTTTTAGAGCTTCGGAGGGCAGCACCGTCGCATCTTAGTATAGAGCGATTTTCCTAAGGATGAGCCAAAGTGACAGCCAGTGCTCCCAACATAACTGAAGGTTCTGTGGTCGTTGTGCCCTTGAGCTCATTAGACTCCCTTCCCGCATTCGTTCGTTTGTAGTTGGCTAACTTGTAAATGGCTTCGACACTTCCTTTTGTCGTGTCCTTGTCCGACAAAAATATAGTGCACTGCGCGAAATAATTGATATTGGGAAGTGCAGTGTAATGTGCTCTTCTGTAAAAATTCTTTTATAATAATATAAATATATAAAGAAATATATTACATTGAATTTACTTTTTGTGTGATAAAAAATATGTTTATTTTAAAACCGAGACTTGAATGTGAGATGCGTACCGGTGCACGTGTTTGCGGCTTAAAATCATTTTTCTTTCTATTTACATTCGTGACAGTTTTCTTTTACAGATTGTGAGAGCATGTTAAGATATTTTCCACATACGTAATTAAATTTAAATATTTTCCGGACTCATGTACGTGCATATAACTCAGCGAAACTCTTAGACTTCATAGGGATGTTTTCACAGGAGCCATTAGCACTTTACGAAGGGGCGTGACTGAACAACTGTCGCGGCGGAGGGATACTTCTCTAAAATACAAGTGATGTTCACTTGTTTTCACGAACTGTCACTTTGGCTCATCCTTAGGAAAATCGTTTTTATAGGAAGATGCCACACCCAATGCCCCATCTTCCTCACAATCTGTCACTGCCAGGACACACGACAACCTTCGACCACGCACTCGAGGTAAAAAGGGAGTAAATATACAGCAACTACAGTCAGATGCAGCAGAAAAACATTCGTGTAGGTACTTGCAAAAAATAAACATTCTTCACCTTAATGTTCAATCCCTTTCAAATAAAACTGAGTTTATCGAGGCAGTTCTACAGAGCGATCTAAATCAAATGGATGTTCCTTGCTTTACAGAACATTGATTATCTCCTAATGAACTTAGCATTTTCCAAATTCCAAACTTTTACCTCGCAGGCTTTTATTGCAGAGAGAGAGAATCGCATAAAGGTCCTGCGTATGGAGGTTCCTGTATTTACGTTAGAAATAATATTGATTCTATCTCCTTGGCAGAATTAAATGTGTACTCCATTGAAAATATTTTCGAAATTTCTGTTGTACATCTTACTTCACTAAAAGTGATAATACTTTGCGTCTACAGACCTCCAACAAAGAGAACTGCAGATTATATTTTGTTCTTAGAAAACCTGGAGATAACACTTAACAAAGTCAGCAATCGCTCTTTTGAATCCAATGTTGTATGCGGAGATTTTAACATTGATTTTCTGGTCGAATCTTGCGAGAAAGAAAAGTTTCTCAATTTAATTAATTCCTTCAATTTAGACATTACAATTAATCTACCTACACGGATCACACAAATTCGATGAAGGCAATTGATCAAATTATAATTAACAAAACTACTACTCGATATGAAGTTGAAACAAAAGATTTAGGATACAGTGACCACGATGCACAAATTCTTACCATTATAAGAAATGCATTCACTGACACAATAAATAATACACGTATGACTAGATTGTTTACTAAAAGTAAAATTAAATTATTCATTGATTACTTGATGCAGGAGTCATGGGAAGCGGTTTATAATACTGTTGATACAAACGACAAATATAATTCCTTTTTTTTCAACTCTTTCATTTCATTTTAACACTTGCTTTCCTCTTCAAAAAAGAAAATTAAATATTTCACGGAAAAGCAATTCTTGGATAACACAAGGGATTAGGACATCTTGTAAAAACAAATGAATTCTTTCTTTCATTTCTAAACGTCATAACGTATCTCAAGATTTCCTTATCTACTTTAAAAAATACAAAACATTGTTACGAAAAGTCATAAGGCAGGCTAAAATCATGAAACACGATCAGGATATTTTGAACTCAAATAACAAAACAAAATCAATGTGGAATATAATAAAAAATACGACCAAATCAACTAGAAACCCTGTAGAGAATGTTGTTTTAAAATATAACGATATAAATGTGAACGATCCGGCAACAGTGGCTAGTCTCTTTAACCAATACTTTTCGAGAATTGCTGCCGATCTCACTAAGGGTCTTCAGCCACAAAATTCAAAAACAGAGAGTTCACCCAAAATTTTAGACACGATGTTCGTTTCCGAAACTTCTTCTTATGAAATTCTCAAAATAATCGGTAAACTAAAAAATAAATATTCGTCCGGTTTAGATGAATTCCGGGATTCTTTGTTAAAGACCTGTGCGTATGCCATTATACACCCGTTAACTCACATATTTAATTCATCGTTATGCACCGGAACGTTTCCAGATATTTTCAAAACAGCTAAAATTAAGCCGCTCTTCAAAAAAGGCAACAAAAATGAAATTCAAAATTATCGGCCCATTTCTCTTCTATCAGTTTTTTTCAAAAATATTAGAGAGACTTTTTTGCGTACGAATGGAAACCTTTCTCAGTAAACACGACGCGCTTTCAGATTGCCAACATGGGTTTAGAAAATCAAAATCAACGGAAACAGCTATATTTTCTTTCTTAAAGATGTCGCCTCATCATTGGATCAAAACGAGGCACCTATTGGATTATTTTTAGAACTCTCAAAAGCTTTTGACGTCATTGATCATGACATTTTACTTTCAAAATTACCTTTATATGGAATCCGTGATATAGCTCTAGATTGGTTATGTTCGTACCTTAAACAACGATCTCAGAGAGTTGAAATACCCACGTGGAGTTCCTCAAGGATCGATTTTAGGCCCTATTTTCTTCCTCCTTTACGTAAATGATATTCCCTCGGCGAAACGGAAGAACGGTTTTCTTTGCGGATGATACGAACATCCTTTGCAATAAAGAACCCGTAAATAGTACAATATCAGGTGTTTCAAATTGTTTCCGAAATAACAAATTAATAGTAAACGAAAATAAAACGGTTTTAATGCAGTTTTCCATTTCAAATAAACAATTCTGTGCTCCATTGAAAATGAACGGTGTACCATTGACTGATGTTAAGGCAACAAAATTTTTAGGTGTCTCAATTCTGTCAAACCTTAAATGGAACGTCCATTTAAATGAATTGAACACAAAATTAAGTTCATTATGCTACGCGTTCAGAATTCTTGCAAATTCAGTCAGCCTTCATACAGCTCGTTGTGTATATTTCGCGAATGTTCATTCCCGCCTGAGATATGGCATAATTTTCTGGGGAAATACATCTTATAGCTCTCAGACTTTTAGATTACAAAAACGAATTGTACGAATAATAACCAAATCCCACCCACGTGATTCATGTAAGCCTCTCTTCATTAATCTAGGAATTTTACCATTACCGTGTCTGTTGATTTACGAATCAGTGGTTTTTGTCAAAAATGACTTGCTTAAGGGCGGGAATATATTTTCAGAAAATGCCGATGTCTATACTATAACACTCGATGTAGTAATCATATTCATCAGGTGACAGTATCAACAGCTCATTACAAAAAATTTACATACAATACATGTACATTATTTTACAACACTTTGTCAGATGACATTAAACGATTAAATTCGATAGAAAAGTTTAAATCCCAAGTGAAATCGTTTCTGCTGCATAACTGTTTCTATACAATTAGAGACTATGCTGAGAATCATAAGAAAAGTAACATTAATTTTAACAATGATACATAATGCATTATTTACCATTTGGACTGTATAAATGTGTATAAACAACCTGTAACAAGTATTGTACTACAGCCTCCGGGTCAATAACCCCCATCTCGATCAGGTTTTTCGTCCAGTTTCCCTGATCCATTGAGCAAATGCTGAGATGGCCCCTTGTTTTGCTTCTGGACATAAATGTAACTTCATTTTCTGTGCACGTCTTCTAGAATTCAGTGGGAAATACAATTATTCAAATTATCGTTTCCATGTTGTCGCGGCAGGAAGTATTATTCCGAAGGACAACATGGATAAGAGCCAAAAGATATTGCTTATTTATCCTTGAAAATAGATTTTATTACATGGGAGTGTTTTTTCTTTTTTCTTCTTTTTTTCTGTCTTCAAAATGTAATTAGTATATGACTTAGTGTAGGGATCACAGAATTTTGAAAATGTGCACACAATTCACTTTTCCCCATAGCACGCCATACGCAGTTTTAACTTTTTTTGACGTAAAATAAATAAATAAAAAATAAATCAATAAGTGGCACATGCTGGTATGCCGCAATCTAATGGTTAAAATACGGTATACATGTGGATTTTCTTTTAGTACGTCGAGATCATACTTCGTTGAAGGTTTTCCTCGTCGTATAATGGTTTAATTTTTTTGACGTAGTATACTTTCTTGCAGTGAGATGTTATTTGTTTCTGTAGTATTAAATGATCCCGCCAACTGTAATCGAATACTGGTTGATTGCCAAAATGTATTACAAGATAAAAAGGGCGAGCGTTACAAACACACGTGACGCGACAAGCAGCAAACAGCAAAACACTGATGAACCAAAAACACACAGAGACGACTCGCTGGCTCGCGGTGTGGTCTGTGCGCGGTGGCGCCCTCTGCTAGCGCCGATACAACATCTCCCTTTTTCAAGCTAACAATCGAGTCGTTGAGGAGGTTTGGAAATTCGACCAGCACGTGTTCTGTATCCTTCTGAAGATGTACTGGCAATCGGTTTGTTATCTTGGTGTTGAATTTTCCGCGGCTTGCTCAGCTGAATTCTCTTCTGGATTCTGGGGCGTATCCAAACACGTTGTCTCTTCTCCCTCTTTTTTTGTTGGAAATACAGTAAACCTATTGCGTCTGAGTTTGTTAGTATCTGTTTGGATGATATATGATCGTGGTTGATCGGCTTTCTGGACGACCATACCAAACTTCTTGGCATCTTTAATATACACTCGGGTTCCGGGGACTAGTTCTGGAAGATTTCTCGCCCCTTGGATGCGTTGTAGTTTCTTTCAATCCTTTCCCTGCGGTGTGCTTCTTTTTCGCCGACCGTTTCCTTGTTCACTAACGTCGGCTGAAGATTTTCAGCTGTAGTTGGTAATATGTCTCTCAGTCTTCGACCCATGGAAAGTTGTGCGGGTGAATATCCGTTATCCAGTGGCGTATTTCGGTAAACAAGAAGACCTTTGTAGGGGTCCTTTTGTTTCAAGAAGATGTTCTTCACTATCTTAACTCCTGCTTCGGCAAGGCCATTAGACTGTGGATATCCCGGGCTTCTGGTAATCAGGCGAAATCCGTAAGATCCTTGAAAATTCTTGAAGGTTTTAGACTCGTGTAGTGGGTTGAACTGAGTTCCGTTGTCGGTGAATATTTCCTCCGGAATGCCATGTCTAGAAAATATTTCCGACATTTTCTCGATAACAGTTTCCATCTTCATATTCTCGATTTTCATGACTTCGGGGTACCGTGAGTATCTATCGATGATCAATAGAGACCAGGCGTTGTTGACCTTGAACAAATCCATACCGACTTTCTGCCATGGACGGTTGGCCGCTTCAACGTGTATTAGCGGTTCGTGACGATTGATTCTATGTTGAGCGCAGATTTCACACTTTTCGACAGTTTCCTGGATTTGTGTCGACATCCCTGGCCACCAAATGACTTCTCTAGCACGGGCTCTGCATTTAGTGACACCCAGATGTCCTTCGTGAATTTTATCCAACATTTCCTGGTACATCGCTCGTGGGATTATGATCCTTCCTTCGTACATGAGTACATTGCGTTGACACGTAATTTCAGCTCGTTTCTCCCAGAACCGTTTTCAGATTGTCGAATAAATTTTCTTTGGCAGGCCAGCCATTGCAAATGTAGACTCGTACAGCTGCTAATTCCGGATCCTTTTCTTGATTACTGATGATCTGCGAGAGCTTATCTGAAGTTACTGGAAGAGCTGCAATTGTGGCGATCACGTGGTTCTCAACTTCTTCCAGGAATTCCTCTGACTCTATCTGCGAAATTGGCTGCCTGGACAATGTGTCTGCCGTAACCAACTGTTTGCCTGGAACATGTAAAATAGTATAGTCAAAACGCATTAGGCGGATACGATACCTTTGCAGCCTTGGAGACAAGTCGTTTAGTGACTTGGTTGTGAATATAGGGATCAAAGGCTTGTGATCCGTTTCGATTTCGATTTCAATGCCTGTGATGTAGTCGGAGAATTTCTCGCAGACGCATGTAACCGCTAGGCCTTCTTTCTCGATTTGTGCGTACCGTCTTTCCGCTTCTGAGAGTAGCTGGGAATAGTAAGCCACAGGTTTGACAGTGCCATCCTGCTGCACCTGCAGTAATGCCCCTCCGATTCCGAAAGACGATTCATCTGCTGTGACTATGGTTTTCTTCTTCTGGTCGAACCTGGCAAGTATCGGGGCTGAAGTCAGCATTTCTTTAATTTTGGAAAAAGCTTTTTCTTGAGGTTCTTCCCAGATAAATGCTCGGTCATCTTTCAACAATGACTGAAGGGGTTCTAAAACAGTAGCCTTATTTGGTATAGCTTTTGCCAAAAAGTTGATCATACCAAATAGTCTCTTCAAGCCTTGTTTGTCTTTAGGGCGCTCCATGTCAGTTATTGCCTTGATTTTGTCCGGGTGAATTCTAATACCTTCTTCTTCAACCAGATGTCCCAAGAATTCGATAGAGCGAACATTGATAACCCGTTTCTTCTCGTTGAGCGTCAGTCCTGCGTCTTGTAGTTTAGTCAAAACTTTCATGAGTCGTCTATCGTGTTCCTCTTGATTGTTACCGTAGATCAAAATATCGTCCATCAGACACGATGCCGTCGCAGTCCTGTAGAATTTCCTGGATCTTCTTCTGGAAGCGCTCTGGTGCGCACGTGATTCCGAATGGCAGCCGATTGAAGCAGAATCTCCCAAAAGGTGTGATGAACGTCGTGTATAAGCGAGAATCGTCGTCCAGCACTATTTGGTAGAACCCAGAAGCTGCGTCTAGTTTCGAGAAGTGTTTCGCGTCTTTTATGAAGTTTAGAATGTAGTGGACATCGGGAATAGGATGGTACTCTCGTTGAACGGCTCGGTTCAGTTCTCAGAGGTCGACGCAAATCCTCGGGGAGCTGTCTTTCTTGAATGTGACGACCATTGGTGAGCACCACTCCGTCGCTACGTTTACCGGTGAAATGATTCCCTGCTTCTCCATGTTTTCCAGGGTAGCTTTCACCTTGTCCATCAACGGAATAGCGATTCTTCTTGGTGACGTCACGGCCACGGGTTTCACGTCTGGTTTAATGGTTAATTTGGTTACTCCTGGAATTTTACCAATACCATTAAATAGATCCGGAAATTTCTGTTTCACGTCCTGCAGCGTCATGCCGGATCGGTTGGAGACTGTGTTGATTCTTTTTACGAGGCCTAGTTCGACTGCATCCACCTTCCCCAGGATTGGTTGATTCAGATTGTCGATGTAGTAGACGGTTTGCTGAGTTGTCTTACTTTTATAGGTTAGTTTGGCCTCCTTAGTCCCGTATATATTCAACACGGTAGTGTCTGGTCCGGTGAGTCTTTTTTTGTTTTGGTTAGTCCTTTTCCGGCGAACTGGGATGGAAGAGCAGTGACGTCGCTTCCTGTGTCGATTTTGAATCTGTAGTTTTTGCCATCTACGTTGATCATCGCCGTCCAATCGATGTCCTCGGATGTAGCCTCAGAGTCAACAGATCCTAGTTGAAGTGAATCCAGGTCCAGATTTTCTTCATTCACCGTGCAAATCTTCTTTTTCGATCTGCAAACTCTCGAAAAATGCCCTTTATTATTGCACTTGTAACACGAAGAATTTTTAGCCGGACATGAAGTGCGATCGTGTTTCTCCCCACCGCACCATTGACACGTGTTCGACTGGTTCGTAGTTTGGTTAGGTCGCGTAGGATTTGTTTTGTTAATCGAACCTTTTCCCTTAACCGCGTTTTTCTTGTCAGGACGGTTACATTGTTTTGAAACATAGTTGATGCTCGGTTGATTTAGTTGCCCTACCTGCTTCCTAACCTCTTCTGACTGAGTTATTATTTTTACAGCTTTATCGAGCGTCAATGTGTCGTCCAACTGCATTTTCTCGCTCAGATTTTTGTCCGCGACACCTACAACAATTCTATCTCGAATGAATTCGTCTTTCAATTGACCATAGTTACAATTCTTTGCGAGGTTATGTAGTGCCGTAATAAAATCGGTGGTCGTTTCGCCCGGATTTTGTACACGAGTGTGAAAGCGAGCTCTTTCATAACTTACATTGGTTTTTGGCGCGAAATAGTTGTCGAGTTTTTGCATCACTGTTGCATAGTTTTTTTCCTCGTCATTGTTGAGACCAAATGTTACCATAACCTCGTCAGCGTTTTCGCCCATAAGATAAATGAGAGTGTTTACCTGTTCCTCTTCAGTTAAAGCATTTAGTTTAGAAGCAAGTTTAAACCTCTCGAAGCGTTTTTTCCAATTTGGCCAATCACCTGGTGAATTGAAGTCGAAGGCATCCGGCGCTGCGATGTTATATGACGACGCCGCCGCTGCTGTTGCCGGTTGCACGTTGTCGTTTGGCATTTTGACTTCCTTTTTGTAGTTGCGAACTAGTTGGAATTTACCGCTGCCACCATGTAGTATTAAATGATCACGCCAAATGTAATCGAATACTGGTTTATTGCCAAAATGTATTACAAGATAAAAAGGGCGAGCGTTACAAACACACGTGACGCGACAAGTAGCAAACAGCAAAACACTGATGAACCAAAAACACACAGAGAAGACTCGCTGGCTCGCGGTGTGGTCTGTGCGCGGTGGCGCCCTCTGCTAGCGCCGATACAACAGTTTCTTTAAAATAAAATGTAATTTCACGATAATCGAGTTGTGTGCAGTACTGGACAGCGTAAAAGGAGGCGGGAGAGGCAGAGTAATCCTTTTTAGATTCCCAATTCTTCCCAGAAATCAGGAAAGTAAAAGTATATCACATTCGAAACAAAGAGGACAAAAGTGGATTTGTGTTTTGAAATGAGAAAAGTTAAGAATTAACTTTTAATTTAAGTTAGCCTTTAACTTTATATAACCATTATTTCAAGTCAATAGTGGTCACATACAGGCAACACCATCTTTGTAATTCGCAGTTCAAACGACTAAACATCTAAACATTTTCCTGTCATTCTCAGGTGTTCCGCCTGTAAACGTATGTAGATTTTCCACATATTTTCAACAATATGAACAACCCAATATAAAGGACATAGCTCTCACAAATATAAGTTGTCATTTACAGGCAGGACCTGAACCTACTGCGCTGAATAAACACAGTAGGTACAGTTTAATAGCTAAGCTGAAATATGATATAATAAGACGTAGCTTATCAATCAACTGTTGACTTCTGCCAACAGGATTTTCAAGTCATGTGTTAATTGTATCGCAAGAAATGGCATCAAATGTTCATTAAAACTTGGCGAGAAAAAGATATTGGAAACACGTTTGATGAAAAATGCTAACATTAAAATCATTGGGAATGGCAAATGTAATATTTTAAACGCGAGCCTTGATATTGAAAATAAATTCAACCATCAAAATTTGAATTGAACACAGAATTTTCCACTTAAGCAAACATTTTTTTAAAAATAGTTAACAAGTGTAATAGTATTTATTTACAGTTATAAATAAACATGTATTTATTATAATTAATACGTAAAATTATATCAAACGTTTTTACATAAATTTAACGTAGTGTTAAAAGTTCCTCCACTCCTTGAAAAATTACGAACATTTTTGGGACTGTGTTTATGAACATTTTGGATATGAGGCATTGTTTTCCTTAAACATAATTATGTGCATAAAGAACACAAATTCGTTTGTTGCTTTTTGAAATCGATGTACAATTTTTTTAGTGCATATTTCTGCATATGTATAATGATTGAGCATATTTTAATTTTAAGAGCATATATTTGGATATTTTACATTTTAAATTTTTCTTCGAAAAAGGCAAACGTGATGGCTTTGAAGTTTGCATCATCTCTGCGAATAAAACGATACAGCTCATCAGCAAGTATATGTCCAGACGTGTCCGTGTGTCCATGGGAAAGAAGTAGCGCCGCACCATGGTCTGCCCAATCTCCTGACCATCTATGTTTGTGTTGAATGAAATGTTTTGTGATCGGTGTCGTAGCCTTATGAGAAGGACGAGGCTGCGATAACAGGAGCGGCAGCAATGAAAGAAGCAAAGGTTGTAGAGATGAATTTAGTTCTCGATGGCTCTGAAATTACGATACCCCGAATTGGCAGTTCGAAATCTGCTTTAACTCGATCCTGTTGTCTGTTTTGGAGTATTGGTTGGTTTCTTTGCCCATTTCAATAACTTGTGTAGTGTATGAATTTAATCAAGATAGCATGCCAAAAGACAAGAGCTCGTGTGCTTCCCTCCTGCAAAGTTGGATTGGAGGTCAGAAAACTTTAACTTCAGATGGAAAAAATGTATTTTGCTAAGTTTGTTCAAAGCACGTGAACTTTAAAAAAAATTCAAGTGTATTTACATTTTGCAAACTACAGGGCACGTAAAAAATGCATTTAAAAATATCAATTCAACCTCTTCGAGATTTGAAGCCAAAGGAAAACGAAAATGATAACGTCACTGAAGGATTATGTGAACCCCTGGTCGCATCTAATATACAGTGGAGGAAGTTGAATAATCCAGTTTTTTTTAAGGAATACACTAACCGAAAAATTTCCTAGTCCACGTGATGAAAGAAACTACTTTAATCCACTTTATGAAAAATTGCTCAAAGAAATTAGAGATGACATAGAAGAATCAGTTATCTGGCTTTAAATTAATGAAACAACTGATTCCTATGGAATGGATATAATTAATGTTGTTCTGGGTAAATTTCATTTCAAAGTTGCAGGATCTCTTCATTTTATTATGTGCACAGTTTTAGAGAAAACGAATCATTGCACCTTTGCCTGTGAGAGATGCATTGCGTTTATTGTGCTATTGTGGCCAACTGAAGAGCAGGAAGAAATATTATTGGCATTTCTGATGTATATTGCAGCGTATACGCTAAAAGTAGCGGTAGTTATGCAAGGGTTCTACCCCAAAATTATCTACATCACTTGCATTGTTAATGACCTACATCGTGCTGCGGAAGAGTCAATCGCAGCACCCTTAAGTTAACAACTTGAATTCGTCAGATATAAGTTTCTTTATCAAAGCTCTATCGAGAACACAAATATTCAAAGAAGAACTACTAGATATTCCTCTTTCTAAATGGGGAACATGGCCTAATGCTGCATTTTATTACTGGTCACACATTGAAGTTTTTAAGAAGGTATTTCCTTTGATTGCAAATGAGACGTGAATTAACTCCGTAATAATAGCTACAAATAATGAAGGAATCAAACGCGATTTAACATATATTGGTGCACACTTCATAATTTTGCCTCAATCATTATGAAATTATTTAATACCATTTTGATTGACATTATTTAATACCATTGTTATTACTATTACCATTATTTAATACCAAGTTCGAAGAATTTGAACTAGACCTAACTACTGCAGTTAACTTATTGAATTTATCAGTAGCAACTAATACTATTAATAAATATTAATAACTATTAATACACTCACATGAATTTTACGATACTCGCTCGTATCGTAATATCACAATCGTGTATTAATACACATCATTACATCATCGTTTCATAATGTACTATTTTAAGTGCATATTTTCCTATTTTTTAAAACATATTTGCATGCATACTTTTAGAATTTTTAGTGCATCTGAATCACGGTGTAAGAGGTAAACTTAAATATCTTACATTGTATTGGTAAGTATAAATATCTTACACCGTGATATGAATTCGCATCTTAATCATAAATGTGTCTGTGATTGTTTCCCGTTCACGCAGATTGAACCGGGTCCGCCTCTGAACGGATTTGCGAGTTGGTCCAAAGAGTAAATGCTGCGTACACGTTTCATGATGTTGCGTGGAGATAGGTCTCGATTGGTGCTCTGAGGACTCGTGGACTCGACCGGCGGAAATAAGCAAGTAGTGGGTGCGCGTGGTATGGTGAGTTTGAGGTTGTGAGTGTGATTGAAGAATGTCTCTTCAAGAAAGGCTTTTGTCGCGGTTAAATGTGAATGACAGTGTCGAGACACTTAAATTGGCCAAAGAATGGGGTGTAGAACACGAAAAGCTAGTTGGAACATTGAAGAGCCTCCAAATATTTGAAGATGTAAGTATGGATAACCTTTCATGATTGTAACTTAGAATGTGGTTTTGAATGAGTTGTCAACTGTGTAAAATAAAAGTTTTCAGTATTATTCAAAACAAAGCTCATTTAAATGCCTTTCAATTTGTCGTTTGCATCTTTTTGACTTTCAACTATATTGTCATCAGCTATGTAATGTTGCATACCACTTTTGGAAAGAAACTTTGGTTGTTTCATTTAAATCTCATTATTTATTCTTGTAATGATTGTTCTCTTGTATTCTTGTTACTATGTTGTTATTATTTTGTGACTCAAATCCTGAAGGGTTGTGTAATAATGAAAATGGTGTTTCACAGTGCTGTCATTGCTACAGTTCTTGATGCGTTTGTATTGTAGTTAAATTAAAACTTCAAATTTAATTTTTTGTCCACATAGTGCTTATTGTAATAATTAAGCAACAAATTTTTTAAATAAGATCCTGTTAAATAAATGTCATCCACAGTGATAGTCATAATTATTTTCATTATTGTAGACATTCTGAATGTAATATAAAAATTGCTTGATTAAATGTTCAACAAGTTTTTTTTTGCAGGTATTATTTGTGATATAATTTGAATTTCTGTAATAGTGTTTCTAAATTTGCTAGTAGTAAGACTTCATATTAAGTGTTTATGTACAGTTTTTTCTCTCTCCATTCATTCTTCTTCAAGATAATATGTTTTAAATTATGAAGTGAAGATAATTCTGTTTTTAAGCAGCTGTCAAATGTAGACCATATGTTGTAAACACAACCAATGTAAATGCAGTTAGTAATACAAGAATTGTATTATTAACAAACTTGTTTATCATGGAAATGTGTTTTTTGCTCCTAAGTTTGACATATTTTTCTTTATTTTTGTTATTTTGTTTTAGTTGGTTGGTGTTGAAAGGCAAAGTGTCACTTCATGGGAATTAACCGGTGAAGGAAACGAGGTGGTAAAACATGGTAGCCATGAAATGCAAGTTTTTAGGAATGTACCTCCTGAAGGAATTCTATTAGCAAAATTGATGGTATGTATTTTCATGTTTATTAGGGTACCATTATGTTCCACTATCTTCAGAATGTTTTTAAGATTTTATTAGATTTTTTTTGTCCAGATTTTATTTTAGACAGTCATATTGTGCATATTGAAAACCAAAAGTAATAAAAAATATTCTGAATGGGACTATTAAAAATTATTTGGTGAATGATAGCACTTCATTTTCTTTTACAGTTCTGTTCTTACCACAGAGCATTTTACTCATTCATTTATGGCATTATACAAAACTACCACTAGTGGATTTTGCAAACAGATGGAATTAAGCATGAAATTTTTACAGTTGTGAAGCAGGATCATATATGTTACAGTTTTGTTGAATTAAACAAGGCAGAAAGGGAGTCTAATAGAAAAAAAAATAAATTTATATGGTCCTGTTTTACTGCTGCTATTTTCAAAGTTATCATGTTAAATTTCACCTCTTTCACCGTGTTTACAATTTTTTGCATTGAATTGTATTTTCTTGTTTCTTCTGAACACCTCATAAGGTTGTGTGCTAAGAACTTTAGATAGTCAATGATGCAGTTGTCATCTCAAGATATCATGTCGACAATTGTGGGTGTAGTCATGATTGCTCCATCAGCTGTGCTTATCAGATGTGATGTTTATAGAATTTGTTTTTGTTGGTTTCCCTCCATACATAATGGCCATTGGTCCTACAGTACAGTTCACGAGATGTTGACTGCATGTCTTCTCTCCATCTTCACTGTGGCCTTTCAGGGTTTCTCCTGCCTAATGTGTCATATGGCTATCTTCACCAGTCTTATCACCGCTCATTTGTGTGATGTAGTTATTCCATTCTTTTACGTTATTTTACACTGATTTCTTATGTCCTGATTTCTTATCCTGTCACTCTTGGTCTTTCCTACTATCGATCGTAATGTGTTCATTTCTACTTTCATTCTGCCACTGGACAACATCTGCCCAATTGTAGAATAAAGCTTCTATCTATCCAATTGGTATAAATAATTTTGTTCTATTCGTATCAGCTCAAATTTCAGTTCCATATGTAAAAATTGGTCTTACCAATGCCTCATCTCGTATTTTTAACTTTGCTTTCTGTACTAAGGTATTTATTTTTCCAAGTTACATCTCTGAACTCATTAAAGACCAGGTATTGAAATAATAATATTTTTTAAATAATATTTATTCAAATATTACATTAGAAAATATAAAAAAAAACACATTCATTTAATAACAGACTTCAAGTCCTCAATTTACAATTCATATATGAATTAACAGAGAAATTAGTTACACATTCTGTAATAACATTAATTGTAGTGCACAGCAGTGCTTTAGCATTGCTTTAGTGGTTGCAAAGCTACAAGGAGACACTTCATTTACATCAATACAGAGTTTGTTCATTGTCTGTTGAGGTTATTTGCTGTGTAGGATAAGTTGTATTTATCAATTCTGAAAGTGTATGTTCTTCTAAGCGATGGAGTAGGAACTTTAAAATTCAATTGTTCTTGCAGCAAAGGACAGTCTATTTGATTATTTATCAATTTAAAACAGTATGCATCTGAGAGATCTCTAGAAGAATTGAATGAAGGCAGATTTAAGACATGAGAGATTTGACCATAGTCATGATGGATCTTGATGACTAAAACGTCTTGCTGCTATTTTAAAAAAATTGTGTTGAATTGTTTCTAGTTTTTTAATGTGTTTCAAAGAACGGTGACCATATTACCGATGAATACATAAGTATTGACTTAACTAACATAATATAAAGAATTCAAAGCATGTGTATTGTTTTAAACGAGCTAACAGTTCACCTAACAAAACCCAATAGTTGATTGACTTTGCCAGTTATATAATTGATGTAATTGATAAGTGTCCTTTCCAAATCAAAAATAACCCCTAGGGCTTTTATGCTATTCACGCTTTCAAGTTTAATATTGTTGATACTATAAATATGATCATGGATCAATTTAGATCTAGAGAAACATATAAATTTGCATTTCTTAACATTTAAAGGACGGTAGTTTTTGATTGACCTTTGGGCGAGCCTAAGTATTGAGCTTTGTAGTAATGCTAAATTTCCAGGATCGTTAATGGATTTAAAAATTTTTCAATCTGAATGATCTTGGCTGTCCAGGTGACGCCGCTTTGAAGTCTGTGTTGCCGACGTTTCGACCATCTTTTCGTGGTCTTCCTCAGAGCTGGTCTGAGGAAGACCAGGAAAAGACGGTCGAAACGTCGGCAACACAGCCTTCGATGCAGCATCACCCGGACAGCCAAGATCATTCACATGACTCTGGCCGCGGAAGCCTATGACTTCAAATTTTACAATCATCTGCAAATAGCAAGAAATTGACCTCTCCTGTGTAATTTTGTATATCGTTCATGTACATAACAAAAAGTAGTGGTCCCAGAGGGAAACCCTGCAGTACACCCAACAATGATTTTATCAGAATGAATATTATTATATTTTACTATTTGAGTCCTGTTAGACTGATAATTGTTAAACCATTTTAATAAATTCCCTGTTATTCCAAAAGTTTTAAGTTTTTTTATTAAAAGGTTATAATTTATAGAATTGAATGCTTTGCTAATTTTTGTCTCCTGACTTAAGGATTTGTATAACAAATGACAATTTCCACTCTATAGGAAATGTTCCTTCTGTCAGGGATGTATTAAACGATTTTCAATATCTGTGAAATTATGAAGTTACAATTTTTTAATAAAATAGAGGGAATACTGTGTGGACCTGCGCTTTTACGAGTATAAGTTTATTGATATTTTTGAAGATATCCTGTAGTGATATATCCAATGAGTTAATGTTGTAGAGGGTTAAATGTATCGTATCGCTGATATTTAAGTGGTTATTAGGTGGTTTATAAAATGTAAGAGAATAGTTGAAAAAAGCATTAGCAATTGTTAAACCAACAGTAAGTTGTTGATTCTCATAATGTCCTTAGGCAAATCTTATGTAGATTTTCTTGATTGGATATAGCTCCAAAAGTTATTGGGCTTAGTTCTATTCAATTTTTCCAGATTATAATTATATATTCATAAGTCTCTCTCTTTGCTAAAATCTTGCAAATTCACCTCGGGTGTGTAAATAGTGAATAGTAAGTGGAGAATTGTGTTTTTCAAAATGTTTGTGGGCATCCTTTTTGCAATTTATTCAATTCTTCAATTCACTAATGTACCACATGAGATAACTGGATACATATTTTGTCTCATTGTGTACAATCCTCTAGATGATAATAGAATAGAGGTGTAAGTGCCAATCGTGGTGAATTTGTTTGTATCTGGAAGTTAGTATATAGGTCACATAAACAGTTTGATATACATAATCTGCACCATTATGATGTAGTATGTTATTAATGGGAACATTCAGTTCAAGAGATATTTGTAAAGGATATTTATAAATATTAATATATAATATTTTCCAACTACTAGTCAATGTACAACAAAATGTTGTGTATACTTAACGTAGGAACTACAGGGTATATCCATGGACTCCTGATATGTTTGGTAGTGTAGTGCTTGTATGTGTAAGTAAGGAGTGAGGAAAGGACAAGGAAGAGGAAGAAAAGATTGGATGTAGTTCGTGGACCGTTTCTTAGGTTACTGATCCTGTATTCACCTGGTGTTGATTGGAGAAAGCTCAGAAAAGTACTGATCAGAGCAGCCAGCTGCTGAGTTTGTCCTGGCTATGTAGCTAGTGTAAAAAATCCCTCAATCTTAGGGCCTTCTGGACAGAGGCATTGCAGTGACATCAGTTGATGCTCTGAGCTACCTAAGCTGTTATCCTTACATGATCACCATTTTTCTTTAGGTAGGGAATTGTTTATGGGTCGGCCAAAATGGAATTTTTGTGTCCTGTGTATTCACTGTCTATCCATTGTCATATTGCATTCATTTTCTTTTGCAGTCTTCACATTTCATTTGGGTCATTGCTATGTGAGAGTGAAATTCTAGTAGTGACGTCGTTTCTTTATTCCCAATATTGAATTGAATTGAATTGAATTGAATGTGCCTTATTTTACGTGGCGAGACTCAGGCCATGAGGCCTGCTCTTCCGCCTGACCACGTAAATTCCGCTACGCTCCTTTCACCAACCATGGGAGAAAGAAGGTATTACTTGGGGGCGACGAAACAGGCGATTCGAATTTAGCTCAGAGGCATCATTTAGGCTTGAGGATCTTTTACATGCAGTAAATCTACTAACATGGGACAGCCGGCTTTACTTCCCCTCCGAAGGAAGGCGTATGAAGGATTTTTTCGCCCTTAAAAATCCACGGCTTCGATTGGGTTCGAACCCGCAAACTTGGGTATAACAGACCGATACGCTAACCGTTACACCATCGCCGCCACAGAATATTATATATTTTCTGCTGATTTAAGCTGATAATTGTAGTTGACAATCAAGTTTTCTTCTACTTCTTTTTCCTTCAGAAGATCATCTATATTTTCATCTCCTCTCAAGTCGTCAACATTCCATAGAATGTACACAGCATCGATCAGATTTCCAGTGACAAAGTTATCATCTTCCTCCAATAGTGAAATAATTTCAGCAGTTCATAGAGGCTTTTATATTGGTCTATCATTCCCAAAATAAGCAGAATATTTATAGAAGATAAATAATTACTCTTGAAGCATTAATGTTAATGTTTAATTTTTACATAATGGTTTATTTTATTCATAACTAAATTATGTTATTCATTATTCCAAATACAAATTACATTGAAATTCAACTTACTGAATAGATAAATCACTGTTTTTACTCTGGCCGTAAATCTTGTTTAACATTACAGAAAACTAAATATATACCGAGCAGATACAGATGAATGTGGTTCTATAATGCAGGGTAAGACACTATTTCCAAAATGAGATATTTATATCATGAACACAAATATGAAATAGTAATTACAGGTCTTTTACTTAATGCTTACATTGGAATTGAATTTGTTCTATCGTGTTATGACCTACTAATCCCAAAGTTGCATAAACGCAACATTATTGTAAATTATTAATAATAAGCTAATAGCATTACTTATGTACATAATAAATATTCTAAAATGATAAGAGAAGGTTCAAGCACGTTTGTCGAGTAATAGTAAAAAAAGTATTGCGTTATAAATAAAAAATAAATTGAATATTGGTAACATAATCCATTACATTATCTCAATGTTTCAAAATTCAAGGAAGACAAGTTTACACTCAGATTTGCATGAAAAGAGCAGAAACTGATGAAATAGCGTTTCTTCTTAGTGCGGTAGTGATAAAAATTTATATTGAATAATTTTATCAAAAAAAAAATATATTAAATATTGCCTTAGTTGAGACAATATTTATACAACGTTGAGATTTAAATAGATTAAGTATCCTGATATGTGAGCACCTTTCATGGTCTGATCCCTAGTTTCTTTGTATGTATGGCGATCACTGGAGATATCCATTCCCAGTTTTTGAACTTCTATCACTTGCTCGATGACTTTGCCTTCTCTTTGTAACTTACATCATACAGGCACCTTGGATATAACCATCAATTTGATTTTCTCTTTGAAACTATCATATTATATAATTTTCCTGTTGTGTTTAATTTATACAATAGTCTGCTGATTATCTGTTTATATGGTTATTACCCATCATATAGCTTTCCTTTGTTTTTACCCTGTTAATTAGTTTATCCCTTACCAAATTGGAGATTACTGGACTTACAGATTCACCCTGGCATATTCCACCGACCCATTCTATTTCATCTGTAGTTTGGCCTCGTAGTTTTAATGTGTGTATAAATAGCTTCAATGATTTCTGACAATATTTGAGGCACTAGTTTGTCCCTCAAAATTGTGATAACATCTCATAGCCTTACTCAATCAAATGCCTTCTTGAGGTCTACAAAACACAAGAAGGCAGGCTTGTTTTAATCAATCGTCTTCCCAATTATTTTACAGACTGTAAATATAGTGTTGGTTATTGATCTGTTTGTGCAGAATCCTTGTTGTTTCTCATTGATTTTGAAGTTTGGCTGCAATTTTGCCAGTATTATTTTCATCAGAAATTTTAATATCAAACGCAGTGGGGTTGTACCTCTAGATATTAGGATCATTTCTCTTCCCTTTTTTAAAGATCAGTACCGTAATAGTGATTTTCCAATTTAGTGGTTCATCCCCGAGTTCTAATATTTTATTAAATAATACTTTCAGCTCTTCTTTTAATCTCTCCCCTCCATACTTCACCATCTCATTACTTATTTCATCTTGATCCAGCACTTTTCTATTATTTAAGATGTTCATTGCTATTTCTATATCATTCTCTGTAATTTCAAGTATGTCATCCATATTTAGATTTGGATTGTTTCCTGGACTCTTGATATAACAGTTGAAAATACTTTCCCTAGGAGGACATTTCAGTTGTATTTATTTTTACTACTTCATTTATGTCAGCTTTTCTATACCTTCCATACTGTCTTGCAAGCACCATACATGTCTTTCTCCAAATCCTTCGTGAACTTTTCCCAGTATGTGTCTTCCAGGTTCCTTATTTTCTTACTTGCTTTGTTCCTTGGAGCAATATACTGTTTTTGCTCCGATAATTTTGTTGTTTTGTAATGTATAAATGCTCTTTTCTTATCCTCAATAACCTCTTTAATTTCATTAGTAAACCGAGGTGTCCTATTTTAATGTACGCTTGAATTTTCCTTTTCCCTATAGCCTCTTCTGCTGCTTGAAGTAGATTTATCTTTAATTTGATCCACCCTCTATGGTCTCTTCTCTTTCAATAGTTTGTATTTATCTTCTCATTTAGTCTTCTTTAATATAGATCTCTCTTGAGTTTTCATCTTCTAATAATTCAACATTATATTTCTTAGTGTATTTTGCTCTATTTCTTCATGCTTGACAATGTTTTAATCTTATTTTACTCAAAAGTGCATGATCACTGCCTATGTTCACTGAGTATTCAAAAATTGCAAAAGTTAAATTTTGTTTTGAGTCTTCCTTTAATCTACACCACTGATGATAGAGATTTTTCCTTCATGAAATCTGCTCCTTATTGTGAATTAAGATCGTGCACATTTTTTTGAAAATAGTAGTTTTTGCATAATTGGCCATAAAATGTGGGCAATTTTAATTTTTTTTAAATATTTTTTTTTCTCGAAAACGGCTTCATATTTTTTCTTTAAATTTTTTCCTCTTGTATATGAAAGGACAGTAGAAAAATAGTGGGGCTAGTCTCATTTCCGGCGAACACACCATATTTTCAAAAAGTGCAAAGAGTTAACATTTCAAAACTACAGCATTGAAAATATAGATTTTCCTTAAACAAAATTTGTTCTAAAAAATCAGTTTTTTTAAAAGAGCCATGGACAATGTTTTGAAATTACTTGTAGTTTTCAAATAATTTCTGGTTGAAATTCATGCTCAAATTTTTGAAAATTGTATGTTGGAAATAAAGCTTTTGTTTGAGTTGGTATGTCAGAGCGGCTGGCATGATGTAGAAGTAAGGCACATGGGTAGTTAACTCAGAGGACCTAAGTTGAAGTCTCTGAGCAGAAAAAAAATGTTGCTGGTTGAAAACACTTTTACAGGTTCAAGTAGTAATATAATATTGCAGAGCAGTAAATAATGTGAGGCAGTATATGCGGTTCTAGCTTCACTAGTTTTTCTGAGTTAAGCCATATCTGGAGCATACATGCTTATAATATGGATATATTTCATTTATTTATATTTTTGTTCTTAATAAACCTTTATTATCATTTCTTTCTTCAATAGGATGCTGATACTTATTGTACAAGAGTGTTCCTACCCCACCTGTAGCTCTTTCGTCTTTACCTCATCCACTATCTATCAGGATGTAGTCATTTATGACTTCAGTGCCTTTCTGTTCCTTTTTTGTTTCAGATGTTTCATGTAACCAATTTCTTCTCTGCAAACTCCATCATTATTTCCTTACTTGTTATTCCAGGACTTAAAATTCCATGACCCTATTCTCATTATTCCTTGTATCTTTATTCATTGGTTGTTTTTTCTTTGACAGGTCTCCGTATTGTGTCGAGTTCCGAAACTTTGCGTGGTTCTTTGAGCAAAATTTTGTTTTAATTGGGAAGGGAGCTGACCTTACCTGAAACCTTCCTCCTCTTTTCTGGGATTGGGATTGGCGATGGCAGCTACTGAGGTACTTGATCTCTCCATCTCCCTCCGCTTGCAAAGTTTTTAATTAGCATAAATTTTAATATATAACACAAAATTAATTCATTTTTTTTATTGCTATATCGTTTATTTTTACTTATTGGAAATGGGGAGTGGTGTTGCAAGCATTACATACACAGTCAACTCCGGTTGTAGTGAACTTCTGGGAATTATTATTGTTGGTTAACTATATCAGAGGTTCACTATATCCGATGATGTCAAAATTAAATAGAATTTCTTCACAATGATCAATTGTATTAATATAGAGATGCAGCAAAGTACATTACCAGCATGAATTGAAAATTTAAATATCTTTATTTATCCTTAAAAATCATTTATTTTCAATTGTTTTTCATACATTTTTCATTCCTTATTTCTCTCGATCCTTCTTCAGAGTTCGTGCTCTCTCCGTAGTTGATTCTGCATTGTCCACTGTCTCTAAGTATTGTAATGCAGTCTTGACACCCTTCAATACCTCTTCCACTGTTAGAACATCCCACTCTTGGAAGGCACTTTTAATAACATACGAGACCCTTTCGGTAGCGGGATGGCGCAAGCAGCTAAGGAAACTGATTGCTTTTCTGCGTGGCATGGCGAATATTGCCAGGTTGAAGCAGTCGGTTGCTTCCTGTCGCCTACATAGAACTCAACATGCTTTGACCCGTGGAATATCAAGCTGGAAACTTATGGGAGGCAATCGCGTGTCACCACCGCCAGTGGTAGCCCAGCAGGACACAAGCTTTGTTTCCACAGTGAAACTGAGTGGCATAGCGTGATCATCAGTAAGGTCTCCATTCCAGATCTGCTACATTCACCTCAGGGGAGACTTCTTCAATTATGACTTTTTGCATATTTGTAATGCAAGTTAAACAGGACCAGTGACTTAAGTTCACTATAACCAAGTTCACTTTAACTGGTGTCAACTGTATTTATGGTAGATCAAGTATGCATTAGAAGAGATAGGGGATTTCCAAAATATTCAAAATTTGTATTTATTTATCGTCGGCACTAAACAGCAGGAAACCAGGCAGATTTGGATCCATCTTTTATTTCATCAACCCGAGGTCGATATTGTCTCGACCTGGGTTCTCTCTGATTTTTATATTTGCTGATTTTCTTTCAATTCCTTTCATTTTATTTTCTGCTATATTTCTTCCTTATTTTAGATTTGCAGACTTATTCTGTATTCTTTTGTAATTGTGTTTGCTTGTTTTTGTGTAACATAATTCAAGCTTTGTGTGCCATAAGTTTTTATAGTGGTTGATCCCTCGCTTTTCTATCATGATGTTGATATGGTGATCTTCAGTGTTTCTCTTTTGCGTGTTTAGTTTCTTCAGAATTTTGAAGCCAACAGTTTGAGGGGCTGATAAATCTTTCTGAACTGTTTTTACAAGTTTTTCCCCAGTCTTCTCCTTTGACTTCCTGGTTATCGTTCTGTCCCTAGCTCATAATCTTTTCCATTCTACATGATCTGATACACTTCTTGTCTGTAGGTATTTTCTGTAGGCATTTTTCTTCTCCATTTTCAAGTTTGCTGTTTCTTTGTTTCATAATTTTAGCTATTTCCTGTTCATTTTTTTGTCTCTTCTGTAGCTGCCTTCTACTAATGTTTTGTTTTCCTTGGTTTGTAGATTATGATGTATTCTATCTTGATATTGTTTCTGATGCTCTGTTCCTTTCAAATACTCTACAAGTTGTATTGTTATGAGAATATCAAAAATGTCAGTTGTTTAGCTCTAGATCTTTAAAATGTAACGTTTTATTGTATTACATATTATGTAAATGTATGAAAAGTATTATTGGAGTATTTTCCACAATTTTAAAGACAAGCTTTTTGAATATACCAGTAAATTACTGAGAGAAAACATGTTTATGGTTGATTCTTGTTCTCTTTAATTAACAGAGGCGTTCTTCTTAATACTGTTTTCGTCTGTGCACCTTGTATGGAAATGTAATTTTCAAATTTTTGAAATGATAAATTGGGGTAATTTTAGATATATCTGTCCCTTGAATTCATGACTACTGCCTCCTAATTTGTCATAATTGTATGTTTATTGCTGTAAATGCTGAAATATAGTTTTGTTTTACAGCAATGTCTTCCTGACAAGAAAATTTGCTCTGTTGGCTTTAATAAAGCCATGGCTGCAGGATGGTTGAGTGTGGATAAAACACAAAAGGAGCCCTTGGTTACAGTCAAATCTAAACCCATGTCAGATATTGTTCAAGAACATCTGAAAGATATTCTAAATGATAATGCAAGTAATGTCCCTTTGTCGCAAAAACAAGATTACAAGAAGCGTAAATTGATTCAAGATGTGTGAGTAGAAAACTATTTGGCTTTGGTTCACATTGTTTATATATCTTTCCTTTCAATAAAATAGTAAGCTTATAGAACTATTGTTGCATTGCAGAATAATCACAAACTATATTATACGCAAAGGTGAAAAATTTACTACTGAACTTCAGAAGGAAGCTAATGATCTTACTGTAGAAATGCTCAGCAGTGGCTCTTGGAAAGGTCAGCAGTTCAAGCCTTACAATTTCAATGCCTTAGGTACCCCACCACCAAGTGGTCATTTACATCCTTTGTTGAAAGTACGCGCAGAAGTAAGAAAAATCTTTCTGGAAATGGGGTATGATTGATTTTAGTTGCATAAAACATGTTTAGTTTTATTTCCAGTTAATTAAAAATTACTTGGTGCCTACTCCAGCATCTTGTCAGTAATACGTGTTCTCTTGTGTTTTAGATTTCAAGAGATGCCCACTAATAATTATGTAGAAAGCTCATTTTGGAATTTTGATGCACTCTTCCAACCCCAGCAGCATCCTGCGAGAGACGCTCATGACACATTCTTCATTTCTGGTATGTACAGCACCCTCAATACAAATAAGATGCTTATTAAATTAGGTGTTCAGGAAAAGCACACCATTTCTCAGAAAACACATTTTTTAGTGTATTAGAACTAATATCTTTTATGCACAATGGGGCAGTAAAGTGAATATTGAACACTAGAATGTCCAGACTCTCCTTGCACTGTAGGGTGCCCAAACATGCCAATAAGAGTATATGACTATTGTAGCTCTTTTTAATTAAAAATTTTATGATTTTTGCTGGAGAAGTGTCAGTTAATGGGAGTGGGAGTTTATAAATGTATTAAGAACAATTTCTAATTTGTTTTCAATTTTGTAAGTTAAAAAATATAGATACCAAAACAGATACCAAAATTTAAATGAATGACAACATTCATTTAACTCTCTGAAGTTTGTAAAGGATTTTGAATAATAATGGAGAGTTTCACTTACTTATAGAGGTCATATTATGCTAAAGTTTTCAGTGTCCCAGTACTCAGAGAATTTATGTGTTCACCCAATGCCCTAGAGGTTAAGAAACTGTTGCACATGACATTTATGCCTTTCTGCGAAGGTAATTTTATTAATTCCTTCTTGACGTAGTGATTCTATGATAATTCCATGATGATATTGTGTAGTATTAGGTTTACAATCATCCTTACTCATGTAACAAAATGCTTTTAACAAATATCTTGTATTTTGTCA
This sequence comes from Teleogryllus occipitalis, assembly GCA_011170035.1. NCBI lineage: Eukaryota > Metazoa > Arthropoda > Insecta > Orthoptera > Gryllidae > Teleogryllus > Teleogryllus occipitalis. The sequence goes on along the minus strand of BLKR01003653.1, from coordinate 78,419 downwards.
TTATTCATCTAGTGCTTCTGTCCATAATAAATTCAAAAGTAGCTGTTCATCCAATTTAGTGGTATTAGGATGTCTTAAACTGAGAAAATGACATTTACATTTTGATGCTAAGAGCTGTGCAGTTATACTTGGTATGTAAGTGGAACCGTTGTTCCCCTATCCCCCTGTGATAGTTTTGTGCTTTGGAAGATGAAGCATGTCTTGTTTTTGTTTCTCATTAGAAATGGAGTCTGATTTCATGTTGCGTTTTCTTAGCTTTCCTCCAAATCCTGCTTGTGCAAGACCATTTGTTCATATTTTATAAACAAAAAATGATGTGACCAAAGGCTGTTTGGATGATGTAGGTAAATTCAAAAATAACATTAAATACTTTATGGACCAGATTGAAATATTTCAGGGGGTCGTTATCCACCGAAATAAAAAAGTCACCAAAGCCCATCTCCACAGATCAAAAACTCAGCTTTTGGCAGCTTATGAAAACCTCAAATGTGCCAAAATTTCATGTTGGGCAAAGCTTTCTTGTGAAGAAAAACCCTTTAACTTCATATGATTTCATATTGGTTCATTCTCCCTTTCATATGCTATGAAAACTCATGTAGCATATCGACTGAAAAAAGCTTGTAGCTTAAATTCAAAACATTATGTGAATGCTGGAATACTTGTTGATTTTTTAAATCTCTTCATGATCTTATTTAGGTAACAGAATTGACACAAGAGAATAAATAAGCAAAATATTATTGATTTAAATGTGAATCGTGTTTTTTCCAGTAGTCAAACATTGATCAAGCAATTGCTGAGGCCAGGGAATATGTAAAAGTATTAATTCAGTTTGTTTGATGCAGAACCAGCCACAAGCAAGAACTTTCCTAAAGATTACATGCAAAGGGTGAAGAAAGTCCATAGTGAAGGAGGCTATGGTTCACAAGGCTATGGATATGAATGGAAAGAAGAGGAAGCAAGTAAAAATCTTTTACGCACTCACACAACTGCTGTTAGTGCAAGAATGTTATATAAAATAGCTCAAGAGGTAAGTAATATGTTTCAAATATATTGAAACATCCAACTAGTGAGTATAAGATTATATCAGCAATATCAAACTGATTCTGTCCCAAACATTAATATGTGAAGAAGCTATTTTTGAAGCATTTAATATAAGCCCTTCTAATTTATTAGGATCAACGTCATTAAAATATTAAATCAAGAGCTTGTGGTCTGTTCCTTTAACATGGCCAGCGCTTCATACTCACTACTTTCCTGCTGTTTTTCCCTCTTTTTTCCTCTCAGATGGTGTTTGGTGATTATCTTTGGTAGGTATACTGTTCTCATTCTATTGATGAGCTCCTGCCATTTCACTGATTTTCATTATTTAATTTTTATATTTTCATTAATTTAATTCGGGAAATGATGGAGCACTATGAGAGAAAAAAGAAATTATGAAAACTGAAAATTTAGGAAACTTTAATGTGAATCTGAGAAATTATTTTGAACAAGAACTAATAATAAATTTGTATTTGTCATAAGATCAGTTTATCTACAATAATGAAATTCATCATGTAATTTTAAAATGTTTTGCCATATTGTAGTCAGTTGTATTCTACTCTGGATGATTTTCTTTGTTAATGGTTTGTTTGTTCTATTTCATTGAGTGCAATCTTCTGTACTTATTGTTAATTTTTTCAATTTGTATTTGCTTTTGGTGTGCATCAAGTTTTGACTGTTCAAGTGATAAAAATGGTAATTTATTGCTTGAGCCAAATTTGATAGTTTAACTTTAGCAATAAATTTCTTATTAAAATATTTTGTGTATAAAGTGTGCAGATTGTACTTCTCCCAAATACATCATGTACTGTTTTTACGGTTCTTTGATGAAGAAATAAAAAATAAATAAAATAAAAAAAGATATATTTAACATTTTAATATCATTTCTTCATTTGTCTTTTGAACTGCTCGAATTTGTTTGCATTTTATTATTGCCAACAGATTGTTGGCTTGTTGACACTTCAGAAGTGATTCCTAATTACTTTTTGTTCAAATTCAAATTTGAACTTTGTAAATCGTCTTGGTAAATGTGATGTTTAATAATAGCCAGTTGTATATTCTTTCTTGTGTATTTTCTGTGTCCCTTATTCAATAATTCCATGAAACTTAATCAAATTTCTTTCATTGCATATTCCATTTATTTACATGTTACTGAGAAACATATTTGCGTTACAATTTTTTATTTTTCATAGTTTTAATGACATTCAAAAAAATTTGAATTGTGAAAAGAATTAATTATGTGATCTTGTTCATAGGCCACATAAAAATGAAAGAGAATATAAATGCCTTAGATACTGTTTTGTGATAAATGAACATATTGTGTTGCACTTAACAGTATTATGAATTCAATAATAATGATTTCCATTGGTGAATGACTTTTATGTTTTGTGAGTTAAGAACAAATTTCAATAATAATATTAATAATAATAATAAACTATTATTATTACATTGTTTCATTTTCTTTATTTATTTGTACATAATTAAATGTACAATGTTTCATTTATTTTAAGCAGTTCAAAAATTGTAATTTTTACTGTAGATTAATTATCATGTATATTTTAATCACTGTCACTATTGTTGTTATTTCATTAAATGGGAACTTTTTCAAAAGTTTGAAAATCACAGAATTTCAAATTATTATTGTAGGACTGTTGCAGTTGTGCGGTCTCTTTAAATGGTTAATGTGTTACTTGAGAAGTAGCCCAGTCAGTCACTGGTTGTGAACAGGGACACAACTGCGAATGAATAACATATGCACTTTTTTTTTTCTACAAGGTTAGCTTAGTTTCAGAATATAGGTAGTTGGGATTCATAATGAGATTGATTTCCTCTTGCCCAGCTGTTGGAATGATCATTAAGAAGAAAGTCAATAACGTGACAAATGTAAAAAAAACTGAATTTATTGCTAGAAATCTGAAAAGATCGTGGCTAATTCAAACCCTGTGAATTGGTGGACTTTTTGAGAATGATTAAACCACAGGTGGCAGGCAACAAAAAGAGTGAGCCCTAACCATCAACCTCCATAACCCATTGTGTGTGACACTTCTGGAAACTAATATTTTTATGAACAGAATTTGGGTGTATTGTGCTCAAATTGTTATTTACTCAAAATTAAGAATGAAGTTAAAAGAAACAGGCAACTAATCCTTGCGATTTTACTTATTTGTGCTGTAGAAAGGTCAGGTGGGGACATAGGACATACATAGGTTTTACATAAAAATGATATTTATTAATTTTCATCACAAATCTTGCTCACTCATTTTTCACTTTTTCTGTCATTGAGTTCTACAAAACTAATTGACAAAGTAAATTAGAATCTTTTGTTGGAATTGTGTGTTTAAAGATTTAATGCAGTATAAAGTAATTTATTTTGTCTTTTGTATTTCTGTTTACTAGGGATTTCAACCCACTAAGTATTTCAGTATTGATAAAGTTTTTAGAAATGAATCATTGGATGCCACACATCTTGCCGAGTTTCATCAAGTAGAGGGAGTGATTGCTGATTATAATTTGAATTTGGGCTCTCTAATTGGTAAGTGGTAATTAGTGAATGGTGGTCATATCGTAAATAGTAATAGTCAATGAGAAAAAAAAAGAAGGCTGAACTACAGTACCAGCAGCATATAAGCGACTCTGACGGTTCCATGCACTGTTACCACACATACTACGCTCATGGCATCACCTACATGACAGATAAATTAAATTTCAATACGTTTACACGTACTGACAGGTGACGACACATCTTCATATCATATTCATAACCTTCACCACATCTGAACCTTATTGCCTCCACAACTTTGTGCGAGTCAGATGAGTGACAACACTGAACGCTGGCTGTGAGAAAGTAAACATCCTCGCAAACTGATTGCTTTGGAGCGGGTCACATGGTGTACCACAGCATGTGGCGGGTGCACTGTCAGTCATTTATACGCTGCCGGAACTATAGTGTGAATTATTTACTAACATTGTGTTGAATGACAAAATCTCTTGTTGTTGATCTGTTAATCTTGGTAGTTAATTGTGTTTGCTCTTGGTGTAATGCAATTTCAAGTTGATCTATTGATGTTCTATCTTTAAAAAGATTAATTTCATGTCTTAATAGTATCTGTTCAGTAGGTTTTATTTACAACCCCCCTTTTTTTTTTCAAGGAAGTGTCAATTAGAATCTTTAGTGGAAATGAAGTGTTAACCCTTCAGTGCAGGTCCCTTTTTCCAAACCACAGCCTGCTGTTGTAGACGATTTTTCACATGGCTACAGAAAATGGTTTTTGTTTACTAGAACTTGTTGCAGATGCTTTATTTTCTCATATATTGTGTCAAGATTTTCAGTCATGGCTTCATCTAAACTATTTTAGTTTTTCATGAGTATTGATGTGCATTGTTGCTATGTACTTGCAAATTGTTACATGAATTCCCATAACATTTCTTATTTTCTGCAAAGCTTCAAGAATAGTTTTAAAAAAATATAGAAACGTTATAATTCTTTCAAGATATTCGAGATCCTTTTCCATCCACCAATAGAGGCAAATGAGATATCATTTGATGCGACTCGGTATTCTGGTTGCAAACTGATTTGTTTGTGGATTCATTCAGAAAATACTAACATATTTTTCCAAAAGCACATGCTTTTGCATACTTTATGCCACCAAAATGTGTTTTGAGTGACTTACAGGACCAACAGAGATCAATAGCTCATTCAATCCTTCGCAATGTGGCAAATGGATAGGCTTTGTTGTTAGGCAAATCCTTTTAATTTATTCTGAAAGGAGAAGAAAAGAAGAAGGTAAAAAGAAACAAACAGAAAAAAATGTGTTTGGGGGGGGGGGTATTTCATAGTGGTGAAACACTGAATTACTACAATTACTGCCTTTCTGGCTTAACAGGAATCCTTAGGTCATGATTAAGCATCAGATTTGTGAGCTGTGAAACTCTCCAAAACTTGCAGTAAAAACACTAAAACATGCAATTAAAATATCAAAACTTTGTCTGTGTGCGAAGACTCACTCTGATGTATGTGTGCATGCAGCTAAAAGTGGTCAAAAGCTGTGTTCATTCTCTCTTGTACCTCTCAGGGCAACATCTATTCCGAGGCATTTGATGAATTTGAAACTCCATGCAGCTTGCCACTAAACTTCAGAGCAGGATGTAAAGTCAAATGGACTTGCGCCTGCAGTCTCGTGTTGGTAAGTTCAGCGAAGACTGACAAAACGGATGTATGATCCGATTGGGAAGATAGATTCCAAACATGGTATGGGCTGAGCGGCCACAACCAAGAGCTTTGGACAGAGTGTATGGCAACACCGCATATATCTATTCTAACCAACTACAATTCCTCAGAAATTTTAAATTGTCAATAGACATCATGAAAGGTATAGATGCTCTGTTCATAGGGCAACAAAATGCAGAATTGACACATATTAAATGGCACTCTTGTTTCACAGACTACCAGAATCCACTGCCGGGTTGTCATAAAAACTTTTTTCTTAAATGAAACCTTTAAAAAAGGTAAATTCATCCAGAAAAAAACCAAACTGCAGGGTTGTACTGGACCAAAGCCTATAATTTAATGCCAGAGTAAGCGTGATAAGCTTTCCTTACAAACGAGGTGATGTTTTCCCTTCAGAGATTTAGAGTAAATGAGCCTCATGTATAACAAATACAGTTTGAATCACTTTCACGTCTTGTAGATGAACTCTTCTTTGCACTATTCTTTGAAACACTTTTCCCACCAATTAGATGCACATTTATAGCCTTTGTAATACCTTTGTAATAAACAGTTCTTGCTAAATTCTAGAGAACTAACTGACTGAAATTGAGGTTAGAGAACAATCAACTTATCTACAAACGGTTCCGATTGTAGTGGATTGGTTTTGGTTAGGACAGCGGTGTACAAAATCAATAAATGAATAAATAATAGGGGAACCATAACTGTAACCTGTAGCACTCAGTTGGTCTTGACAAAGACAAAATATCAACCATTTGGACTTGGTTTTTCATTCTGATTTTAACACTTTCAATCCTACAGACGTATCTGACAAGTCATCTTCATTTTGTTGCGGTGTCCTGTGGACATATGTCATATGTCCTTCTACATTTATCTTCTTTGACTGGCTAAAAACATATTTCAGACATTCGTAGGCACCTAGAATACACTTTTGATTATCTTCAGAATGTCTTTGTAAGTAGTGTTTGTGCTGTTACAGATACAGTACATATACAGATGTTTAGAAGACATAGATTTAAAATTCACAGCAACTCTCAACATTAGCAATTCAAAAGTTTTTGAATAATGAATTGGAATTGGATTCTTCTAATGAAGACATCGATTTTATTCCTGGACTGTTTAGTTTGAGCAATGAAAATTATATCAAGGAGAGTAATAATGATGTGAATGATTCTTTTGGTGAGTCTTCTCAAATTCAAGAGTTTTCATTACCTTTAGAATGCTGTGAAATTGATAAACAATCTGAATTACCAGTGTTTGGAAAAAAACAGTGAAATAAAATTTCCTGTAAATGAAGACTAACTGAACAAGACTATTTTTCATCATTTTTTTGCCACAATATATTTCAAAAAATAAAGGCAGAAATAAATATATGCAAATGAAACTCTATCCGAAGTTCAACAAAATATAATTATAGTGCACCAATATCATTGTCACATGAAGTTCACTGCATTTCCCCCCATATTTTGTAACATTGTTACTTTCCGCAAAAATATAAAATTGTCAACATGTGATTCTTTGAATTCCATTCACACTACCTACCATCTTATAATCGAATGATCATAAAATACATACAGACTTGAAGAAAAAACTATACTACAAGATGTTATCAATTTCCAACTGATGTGTACAATAGTTTTTGTTTTACGTTTTGAATGAAAGCTATATTGCCCAGGTCACAGGAGTTAACAATGTGGCGTATCCCTCAGGATCGAATGTGTTAATGTACTGCCTAACCCAAGATAAAGGTGTGCACTGAAACGTGTACACAGTTTCCAAAGCTGTCACAGATTTTGAACCTTATCAAATGCTTTTGTGAAATCAAGGTATATTATTGGTTCCTTGTTATCCAAATTCTTATCCAGATGTTTAGAGAGCATAAAAGGTTTGATGCAGTGAATCAACCTTGGACAAATCCCAATAAGCTGGAATTCCGAGAGGGATGTTCGGGATTTCGTCCTGGCCAGCTGCTGAATATATATTGAAGTTAGTTCAGATTTGTCCAATTTCAATTTCGTTAAATTCCATGTCGGTTAGAATGGTTTTTTTTTCCATCTCATTGATGTTTAATGCAAGTTCAAATGTGTAGACCTCTTTGGCTTTGAAGTAGTTAGGCCTTCATGTAAGTTACTTAATTAGTGTTTCATTTTGATTCATAGTTGTGATCACTACATCCAATTGCAGTTCTTAGGTTTGGTGTTGTGATAATGTTTTCTTAATTTACCATGACTAGTTCCAGGATGTCTTGAATTTATCCCTCTCTGTATCTTGTTGCCTCTTCCATCTTCTGACTAAAGTTAGTATCCATTATCTTAGGTTAGTATTGGTGAACGTTCTTACAAACTTCCGCTCATTTTCCAATTAGACATTGGGCCTGTCTTGTTCCTATTAATTGTTTGCAGGGTAAAGTCTCCGAATATCATCATGGGTTTCTTCCTTATACTAATTGTTTCAAGTTTGAGATTGCCAATCTCATGACTGATGAGACTGATGAAATCAACAGTCCTAAGAATAATTCTAAGCCGCATCGCTTCTATCTACGGATTTGCAAATGTCTCTAGATGGGCAATTTTGGAGGCAAAACCTCCAACTTCATTCACTATATCCACCCACCCTTTTGTTGTTGTTTGTTGTTTTTTTTTTTTTGTTTTTGTTAACACAACCTCTTTGATGGGCAGTGTAACCTGCAATCTGTCAAAACGGAGTCCAGAATGTCTTTGGTTCCCTGATTAACACAATGTTTGAATTGACTTGTATTTCTAAAATAAATAGATCTTGTTTAACCATTATAGACAAGGTATTTGTATACATAATGTTGACACTTATGGTTGAATCTCTGCTTGTTGCTACCTTTATTCCTGTAATTTGTGGTATTATCTGCTGGATTACCTTCTTCTCTTTCCTTGGTTCTGAACATAGTGGTTTTTTGTTTCTATTTTCAAACTCCTGGAAATTATCATTTTGAGCTATTTTCTGTTTAAAGTTATTTACCTCTTTGCAAGTATGTTGTAATTTGATATCAGTTTCGGATTACTCCTTATTTATTTCGCCTTATCCTTTCGCCTTATTATTATATCTTTTTTGCCTCTTAACTAAATCTATTTCATATTTTTAAGGTCGTGTCACTTATGACCATCTTTAGTTTACCAACCTCTTCTCTAATAATCTACTTCTTCTGATTCTCTGATATTTTTCTAGTAGCTCAAATTTTGAGTCTAAATGTTTGTTGGATTTTTCCAGCTCATTTTAGAGCATTATTCACTGCTAGATTTGGAGCACAGCTCTCTAAAATCTGTAATTGTGTGAATTGCCACTGAATTGAAATTAAAATTTTAAATATCACATTTAAACATTGAGGTAACATTGTGGTTGGGCGAGCTGCGACCTAGTTTCATGCAGTGGGGCTTCACGTTGCTGAAAAAGCTGAGACCTTCTGGGTCGCAGGCCGCCGTCATATAAGGTACCACCCTTGAGACGTGAGCATCTCTTTCGGCCCTTCTTGCTTGGAGCTCGCTCTCTTGGTCTCTCTCAGCTCAGCATGTCACTCTGCCCTGACTCGCATGGGTGGCAAGCTGTTCCAAGGGTGGTACCTCTCCAGTCGCCATGTCAGGCATTTTAAACGAGATAGGTGTCTTATTGTGGTCATGCCACGTGCACCTTCCTCTTCTTCCCCATCTCACATTTCAATAGAAGGAACGCGATGACAACGCCTTGTTTTGGACTTGTTTCATGTTGTAATGACTACTGGTTCAACAGAATTTTTTAAATTATGTAACAATACTTATGAAAGATTTTTTGAATTTTATTTATGAACCTGTTTCTTTCTTTTTAGGTACACTTTCCACGTTCTTTAGTAAGTTGGGTATTGAAAAACTTGAATTTAAACCAGCTTATAACCCATATACAGAACCCAGTATGGAAATATTTGGATATCATGAAGGTCTGGGCAAAATGATGGAAGTAGGCAACTCTGGAATCTTCAGACCAGAAATGTTACTTCCGATGGGACTTCCTGAAGAAGTAACAGTAATAGCTTGGGGTTTATCTTTGGAAAGGTAATATTTTGAAATTTTACATTTTATTAGAAATGAGGTCTCATTCACAATGAATTTGTTTTTCTGCACATGTGGAAAATTAGTTTCATTAACACCATATTTAAAAGTGGAAGTTGAGTTGACATAAAAAAATTACAGACTGATCTTAAAATTGTGCACTATTTCTAAGTTGTTTGAATCTCTGATTTTAGACAAACTATATGATAGTATACTTTCTATTCTTATTGATAAACAATACATATTCAGGGGAAAAATCCACCATGACAAACATGTTGACTCTTCAACATTTTGTCTTTGAGAGGTTGGAGGAAAACTCTCAAGTTGATGAAGTTAACTCAGATTTTGTTAAAGCATTTGATACAATTAGCCCTACCATTTTGATACAGAAATTATATAATTTTGGGTTTTTCATGGTTCTCTCATATAATGGATACAAAGTTATCTATTGAACAGATATCATTTAGTCTAATTACACGCATTTCTTTCAGATAATAAAACTGTTACTTCCGGCATATTTTATGGCACTCCATTAGCCCCGCTTCTTTTCTTAATTTTTATTAATGACATTAAAAGTTACATGCTATCTTCCAGTTTCTTGTTTGGGGTTGATTTCGACTTGTACCGAGAAATTAGAACACTTGAGAATTGCAAATAGCCCCAATGTGGATTAAACTCACTATCACTTTGATGTACAATAAATGAAATATCACTTAAACTTTCAAAATGTAAAATTCAAGAGAAATTTCTGGAGAAAAAGATCATGACACAATTATCCCTATTTGATAGAGAGATACTCAAATCTTTTATCTCTACTATAGAGATAAAAAATTAGGGTGTGATATTTGATTCAAGTATGAGGTTCGATACACACAGCGAATAAGCAGATTTCAATCGAAGAGCGAACTTCAGAGTTTTATATTTCACATTACAGAGACCAGTACTTATGTATGTATCATCAGTTTGGCTACCATTTTACCAGAAGAGAATTAATGAAGTAAGGGACATCTCAATAGAGAAAATTCAATATAAATATCTTAATTATATAGTATGGAAATTACTGTGTCTATTAAGGCATCGAAATAGTTGATTGGCATTTGGTGATAGAGCAAATTAGATGAAAACTTGTGACATTGACTCACGTATTTTAACAACATCCAATGAAAAAACTGTTCTTTTTTCATATAATATTGGAACACAATGTTTCATGATATGCTTTGTGCATCATCAGGTGTGAACAAAAAATTAATGTAATTATGTCTAAAAATGAAATTGAAAAACAAATTTTGATGTTGTTGTTTAGAATAAAAGTATTAAAAATAAAATTCTACAGTAATCAGAGATGAAATTATAGAATAAAATGAGTGTAAATAAAAAATATATAATAAGTACAAAATAGATATAAATAGATGGGAGAGAAAGTACTAAGTCTTCCATTAGAGCATTTCTACTCTTTGAGATTTTCGTTTAAGGTACATTTCGTGAATGTTCATTCCTGCCAGATATATGGGATAATATTCTGGGGAAACACATGTTATAGCTCTCCAACTTTTAGATTACAGAAGAGAGCTGTATGAATAAAAAGCAAATCCTACCATGTGATCTTTTAAACCTCACTTTACTAAGCTGAAAGTTCTACTGTTGCTGTGCCTCTTGATTTACGAATCAATTATATTTGTGAAAATGACTTACTCAAGGGTAGGAACTTTCTTTCAACCATTACAGATACCAATTACTGTAACACTCACTATAGTAATAATATTCATCGGATGTTAGTATCAATAGCTCATGACAAAAGATTCACTTACAATATATGTACATTATGTTACAAGTTGCTGCCAGTTGACATTAAACAACTAAAATGCATTGTAAGTTTTTATCTCGTGCAGCTTTTGACAGGTCATGAATGCTTCAGAGCCCTCCTTCATAGATTCAAACTGGTTCATACCTTGTACTGTCCTGTGTGTACACCTGCCATCAAGGTTGCTGAACATTTGTTTTTTTAGGGCCCATGTTTCGATGAATACCTATTTGGAATAGATAAATGACTTCAGAGAGCATAGTTGTGTATATGGTTGTTTCTGAAAGCAGTTAGAGGGTGGTGTGTGATGTTTCATAAGTAGTTCTGCTGGAATTTAGACGACTGGAGAAAAAAGGAAGGAAATCTTATTCCACTATTACACTAGATAGAAAATTTCACAATTCCTGCATTCTCTATCAAGCACTGTAGTCATTGTGTGTTATTTCAATGGTACTTTGTAGTACTGGAGAGTAGCTGAGAGAATACAGGGTACTTTCAAAGAGGATTCAGTGTATATTCTATTTGATTATGGACCAAGAGCAAGAGGAACATGTTATACTGTGCCTTTGCAATCTTTGCAGTGTTTCTGTGTTATCTCATGTTACTTTGGTATATGGCCTCTGTATGTTTGTGGCCATTGTGAATTGTACAATGTGTGTTATTATAATGTTCATACCATTTGGTAATCCTTACACTTTCATTGAGAATGAGACCTATTATTGAGTGTGTTTCATAATTGCAAACAACGTAGTCTCCTATTTCCAGTATTCACATGTAGCATTGTAAGAATACACTTATGATGGTAATGAAAGTTTATGCACTAAATTATTTACTTTTTTTCAGACCTACAATGATAAAGTATGGAATAAACAATATCAGAGATCTTGTGGGTCCCAAAGTTGATTTGAAGATGGTGTATGATAATCCCATCTGCCGTCTTGATAAGTAATAACCTTTCCTATTTTTATGTAATTGGTATTATTTTCATTTTGCAATAGTATATCATATTTACTATTTTTACATTTCTCACCACTAATGTTTCAAGTAAAATAGAAAACTGCTTGAAACTAAGAATGGGCTATACTGCTATTGACCAATAGTAGAATCAATTATCTTGACAGGTTTATTGGAGAAAAGTGGAGTCAGTGTTATTAGACTTAGTAAATCTTTTAATTTTTTGCTCTTGTGCAACTAACAGTAGTTTTCATGTTGGTTATATGAGAGCTGTTCACAGATTATCAAAAATGTCCAAGGATATTCAACATTAAATTCTCTAATTTGACAGAAATTCAACATTCTTACCCTTTCTTTGGTGCCTTGAAAAATTAAACTTACTCTGACAGAAATATTATTAAATAAAAAATCTGTTGATTTGGCCATTGCCATGAGCATCATGCATGAGAGTGAAGGGATGGGTAGTATGTTTTGCTGGATTGGAAAAGAGAATACAATTTGATTTTATGTACCTTTAAACAAGACAAGTATTTTTCTTGTTTAAGACTTGCCCTAGCGATCATTTGTTCTTAGTCCATATCAGAGACTTTGGGTCACAACATGGATGCCTGCCGATGTTTTGCGCGACTTCTCTGCAGCTGCTGTCATGTGTAAAGAAGCTTGAGTAAAGTATGTAGTGTAGGTGTGGTTGATGAATTAACAGCAAAATATGTTTGTACACATGAAAACCTGCTGCAACTACGTGTTGCTCAGATACCATTGAGACCAAACGGTTTGAAAGATAGAACCTAGAAATGGATCATACTATTAGTAAATATGGTATGTAGATTTAGGCCAGAAAAGTGTAGTAATAAATATAAATGTAAAAATGTAAAATTTTGTAGTTTTTCGAATTTTCTTCACGTGAAACCAACAAGGAACGATGAGGCCACTTCAGCATCTCAAACTAATGTAAACACTTGGTCACATGTGCAAATGGTGGCTTGAGTCTGAATTCTTTTGTACTTTTCGTTTGTTAATATGTTCTTCTTTCTGTAGATTCTATATTCAATAGCAGTGTGGCTATTTCACTTGCTTTAGGTCGTTATGAAATATATTTAAAGCATCTTGTAATGAAAATTATGCATTTTAATTGAATACTAAATATTTTAATATATTTTAAGCAGTTAACAATGAAGACATTGTGGTAAAAATTAAGGTTTTTGCTTGTAATATAAGTAAATATGGTATATTGATTGTGTAGTTGCTTTGGTTTCTGTTAATTGTATTTATTTTGTTTTGTGTAGTGCACTCTTGCATTGAAAATGTTTTCATGTGGGAAGTGTCTTTTAATTAGAAATGGAGTTTTCTGTGCTATAAATTAACTATTTAACATCTTGAAATTAGGTAAAGCGAAATCAAGAATTCTTATATTGTGTTAGGCGAAGAGATAATTTTCACAGAAATTATCCATGTTTTAAATTGGAAATTGACACTTCATTTTAAACTTCATTTGCAATGGTTATTTGTTGATATTTTAAAAGTATTGCATAATAATATTTTAATCTTAAAATTTTATTCCTCATGCATTTTCTGCAAATTGCTTTATTATTTACAGAATTTTATTGCTAGTGTAGAAAAGTCCATTTTTGCACAAAACTTCATTTTTGTAGATTGGTTATGCATATGTAAAACTTCTCAGACTCGCATGATTTTGTACAATAGGTTTTTATTCTATCATTAATTGTTGTTTTAATGCCATGTGGTGTTAAGTGATGACTATTGCTATGAGAAATGTAAATTTCAGCTGATGTTTGAATCCTAAGGAAAATTCAAGTATTTTAAACCATTACTACAAACATTAATAGTTGCTCAGCAATGAAATTGTTGTTGCTGGTGAATTTTCAAAATAATGTATTAGAAGCATGTACTTTTTTTTTTCAAATTTGGAACTCCTAATAATTACAATTTAAATTGATTCTTGTAATAATAAAAGACTTGGCCTTTGTTAAGATCTGTGTAATTAAATACTCGAAAGAAGATTAGTTGACCATTATTTTATAATAATCAGTGAATTCTTATAGTGTTAGAAAGGATCACAGTTCAAAGAATTTTTATGATTTGAATATTTATATCATAAGGAGTGTATTGTTTGTCACCAACAAATTGTAAGTTTGGGATACAATTAGTGTGAGAAAACATAAAATTCATAGCCAATATGAAGTCTGCGGTTATTGCAGTAACAGCAAGTTGGCAAATGAATAATTGGAAATTCATTTTGCAAGTGAATGTGTATATTTACTGCTCTTACCTGAGTATACATTTTTCATTGACAATTTGTTTTTGTTCGGTGTCTTTAGCAGTTATTTTCCGTATTTTTACAGAGAATGTAGAGATTGACACATTCACTGTTGTTGAAGATTTAGTTTTAATATTTTGATTGTTAATGGCTGAGATGTATCCTGAATGCAAACATTATTACATTAAGTAAGCATTGATGTGTTTTCTTTTGGGTCTTTTTTAAGGGTTTGTTTTTTGTTATTGTTGTGAGAGAATATCTGTGCATGCCAATTTTACATGAAGAAATGCTTGTTATTTTGAAATTGTTAAGTTCTTCATAATCTTTGGTTTATTGAAGATTCTATGTGCTTAATTGTTAATATTAATTATTATTCAATGATTTTATTTCAATGTGATCGGGGTCTTCATTATTTACTATTGAAGAGTTGCAAATTTCCATATTATTCTGTTGTAGTGTGGACTGATGTACTACATGAACAGATTCCCTCAACTTATTTAAATAATCACAAAGGAACAATTTTATTTAGTTAAATATTAATTCATGTAATGAAAAGTCTGTGAAGTGTTAAAAGTACAAATTTATACAAATGTGTTGCTGAGAGGAGTTTAACCATATAATGATATGATAATGTATTGAAAACATATGGTTGCAAGTATGTAGGTGAAAATTGGCATGGGTATATACATACATACATACATACATACATACATACATGGTCAGATTAGGGACTGACAATGCTATGTCTTTTCCATATCATGTTTAGACAGGAACTTGCAGCAGTTCAAGTAAAATCAAATAATATTTTTCTCCTAAATTATAATATTTGCATTCATTGACAGCTGTATCATTTTATATTGTCTGGGGAATATAGAAGCTGTTGTGTTTGCTGTTGAAATACAAATGTTGCATTGGTTGCTATTTTTAGAGTGAGAAGAAAGTTTCATCTGATTTTGTTTTGGTATTGTCTTCTCCAATTTCATTGTAATTCAGAAGTACTTACAAGTCATATTTATATTGGTATATTTCATACATTTTGAAATTTCTGTATCAATCAAGTCAGAAGATAATTATATTGAATGATTTGTGTATTATTTCATAATAAGCAGGAAAATATTATATTTTCAAATTTATCCTCCTGTGAAACAGTAATTCAAAATCACTCTTGCCTAAAGTATGTGTTCTGTGCTATTAGTATTTATTAACATTAGTGGTCTTGAAATTTGAGTGAATATCAGTATTTTATGTGACATTTTTTACCATTTACTGCTCATTATCCTCATCTTTTTTATTGAACTGTGCAGTGCCATGGGGCTGCTTTATATTTATATTCGGGCATTAATTGCAAGGAACATTTAAAACATGTTTGTGTATGTTTAAACCTAGCTGATATCTGTGATAAACACTTTTTCATCAATGCGGACAATGGGAAGCGAAAACTGGAGAAACATTGTTGCGATTTTGTAGAAAATGAAATGATGTTAATTTAAACCTCAATGGAGTTCCTGAAGAATCTCATGTCTGTTAAACTTGATAAACTAACTTTAAATTTTGAGCCATGAAGAAAATTATAATTGGGGTTAATAATTAGCATTAGTGGTTTTAATCTAATGAATGTTGATTGTAGTGGTTGCAATGATGTCCAAATGTTTCCATATCATTTACATCAATTAAAACAATTATTGGCAATGCATTTATTTGTTTATTTTTACATTGCGAACATTCAACTTGTTAACATTTAGTAGTCAGGGGAATAGCATTTTCTCTAATGTATGAAGAGACTTACCCGATCAGTATGTTACACATTAAACTCAAGTATTGGTATTTTTACTTATAGTGTTTTTAGTCAGCAATGAGTGCAAAGGATATATTCCCTGTTAATATTTGATGCAACTATTTTATAATATGCAATTGAACAATAAAATATCCTTTTTCTAAGATCACATAAAAATGACGGAGATTATGTGTGCCTGATGTTAAGTTTTTGCTCAAGATATCGTGAAAACACAACAGTGAAAAATGTTTACAGGGAGATGGCAAAGGAAGTTGGTACTTGATTTCAATAAACATGAAGAGTAGATGAAAAAATGATTCCCAATAAAAGCATTTTTATATGATTCTAGAAATAAAATTGTAATTCATGTGCGAAATAATTGTTCTTACACAATCTCGGACGTTTTTTGCCTTGACTTATTGGTCTCCGCAAAATAACCCTCAATTTTGATCATGAAAAAAGTAGTAATTTTAAGCACTTAATATAAAAACAACTATTACCCTTTTCCTTTTGCAATGGATTCCATATATTCTATTACAATATTCCAAAGATGAATTATTTCTTATTGCTAGATAAGGATTCTCATATCTTTGTGAATTGTCATGATAGTCTGGAGAAAATCTTCTTTATAGTGATCATTGGCCGTAATTATATTCTAAGATTAGATCTTCTGTTCTTTATTTTAATTATAGTAACTACTCAAATATTCTTGGTGATAAGAAATGTAGTAAGGTCTGATTTTCATATTACTTGCATCATTTTAAACTAATTATTTGAATGCGGTTTTGTGAAGTAAGGTATTCCATCTACCTGAGTAAATCGGTGAAAAATAATTATTTGTCATTTGAAAGTCTTCATTTGTTGATAGCTGATTTGAGTTGAATCATTTTCATGTTTTTTCATCATTTCAAGCTTTATCAGTCTTGATGGAAGTCTTCTAAATGTGTTGAAAATTAAAAGTGAAACTTTCTTTGTCCTGTCTGAAGCCGTGAGTCTTTTGGCTGATGTGCATGTCTTCTAATTTAACATTCATTGCTACGATGTGCATCATCTTGTGCATACTTCATGTATGTTTTTTCAAATTAAAATTATTTTGATTACTCACCCTATCTTCAATTTCTTCTTACATCTTTCCATCAGACTTATTTGAATGTGTTGAGCATTTTGGTGGGAAAAGTGGATTGAAGAATGTTGTGTTATCTATATCTTTAAATTAAAAGAAATTTTTGCTATTTTTACCACATGTCAAATTTTATTTATTCATTGTGAATAACTGTGGTTTCACTTGCATTACTCTTGGGAGAAAAGTGAAAATCTTATTAGAATACAGGTGTCTCAGAATAAATGCTACTAACTTCTAGGTCATGTCATTGTGTTGATGATCACATGATTCAATTTTGACATTGTGCTCCCAATTGCTGGGCAACTCATCCTGCATTGGATTTGGCAAATAAAACAAACTCTCATGAGATGATCTGCCCAGTGGTAATGACAATATCAGGTTCTAATCTTTGTTGTTCATATACGACTGTATCTGATTATGCATTGTCATTATCATGTACGCAACAATTCTCATAGCTGTCAAATCGAGAAATTTCCATAGTCAAAGCTAAACATGAATACAAAAATCTGGATATTGTAATCGCTAGTGAGCGGGTCATCCCCTGAGAGTTCGTTTACCCACCAAACCCCAATGCATGACAAATGGCATATCGATTAGGGATGTGATGTCAAAATTGATTCACATAATTTTATTACATGAGGTTTTCCACATGTTAATAGGCAAAAAGTTATCATCTTCAATTCTCCTACATGTCCTAGATATTTGAAACATTTATTCTGACATTCTATGTGCATTTTATTTCTCTAATATTTTGTCCATTGTAGAATTTCACTTAAGTAATGTAATTTTTTGCATACAGCATTTTTATATCATCATCCCTTCCTCTTTTAGCACAAACATTTCTGCCAAAAATGATCACTGTAAAAATTCTTGCTGCATTGGTACATCTATAAATGATTGGCCTTTTTCTCTTTTTTAAACAAGGGAATAGAAAATGTTATTGGAATTTAAACCCAAATATATATCTAAGATTCTGATTCTAAAATAGTTTTCAGCAGAAATATTACGAAAGTGAAAGTTGTTCATTTATGGAAAATGAAACCTTTCTATATATAACCACAGTCTATGATTACCAAGTTAATGCTGTTGAGGTTTCAAACAAACTGCTTGCATCTTGAAATACCTTCATAGAAATTGAGAAAAAAAAGCACCGTAATACATCTGTGTTAGTAATTCCAAGTGTGTGACCATGTACATGTTTTATTAATTTTAATTGTTGATTTTGATTTGAAATTTTGACACATGATTTATTTTTAATTTTGCTATCCATTGTCTTTATTATCATTTTTTGGTCATTTCTTGAAATTTCATATTCAGCTGGTTGAATAGAAAGTATGTAAGTAGAGGTTTACTGTCTGATTGTTTAAACAAATTAGATTTCCAGGGACCACTTAATTGTTTTCTTAAAATTGATAGTGTTGTCCAAAGAAGTATTTAAATCCAAGCATTTTAATGTTGCAAATATTTTTTTATAAATTCAGGTTATTTTAAAATATTTAGTTCAGTGTTAAATCAATAATTTCTCTTTTAAGAATGGTAATATTAATATTGATAGAAGATTGACAAGGGAGCAGCTTTTGTGATTTTCTTTAATGCTAGGTATTTGTGGCTGTAATTTTTTTATCGCTTGTTCCGTACATAATTGAAACTCAAATGCATTCAATGAAATTTCTAATACTTTTGGATAGTTTCTGTTATTCATGTAATTGCTTAATTTATTTTCTGCATGTGATGTGTTGAGTTCTGTTGCTTGTAAATATGAAAGCTTGCATAAGATTTGGATAGTCTTAATAATCACAATTTCAGCAAGAGTTATTAACTTGCAAGTAAATACCATCGAAAGATGTGCTTCTCACTAATATTTAAATGGTCTTGTGTAGGACCTGTGTAGGTTGGCTTGCTGTCGCTTGCAACCAGGAGTGCCTTTCATTGTTTGTTTCCATAATTTTAGCATGTTTTTATTTAATAGATTTATTTAATATTATTATTATATTTATTGGACTTTATTTAGTGCCTGAAGAGGTGCGGCATTAAGCACCCATGAAATGTAATAAAATTTAAACTTAACATCCCATAATAATTAACTTGTATTTGTTGGTCCTGAATTCAATATTATTTCAATTCAATTCAATTTATAATATTAGTCTAGGGCTTTCAGGAAAAATTTAACATCTTTTAATAATAATAATAATAATAATAATAATAATAATAATAATAATAATAATAATAATAATAATTATATAATAATAATAATTTATAATTATATAATAATAATAATAATAATAATTTATAATTATATAATAATAATAATAATAATAATAATAATTATTATTATTATTATTATTATTATTATTATTATTATTATTATTATTATATATTATTATGGAACCTGCAAATTAAACAAATAAGAAAATTGATAAAAGTAATACAAATATTGATAAATATAAATAACTAGTAAATTAATAATAATTTATTATAATTAATAAAAATAATACAATATTATTTCCTTAAAATTACCATAAATTTGACCTGAGTAAACACTCAAAATAACTTCGATTTGCCAAGTGAAAGGCGTTTACTCTTTTCAGTGTAGCAGCTGCAACACATTGAAGAGTAACAAGGACAGAATAAGTGCCTTCTCTTTCTTCCAACTAAAATTAGCCACATTCTCCCAGCCCGAAATCTGAGGGCACGTGGCTGGGAGTCGTGAAAAGTGAAAGGGATGCCGAAAGTATTTTACGCATGGCCAAATTGTTGGGGTGATTATGTTATTTCATTTAATATCTGAATCTTGTTTTTGAAGATTCACTACAACTAAAAAAATTGGATTGAAAGAAAAACAAGAAACAAATATGACAATGTTGAAAATATTGTAAAAGTAAGCAACCTATAGCTGTGTGTTTTGCGGAAAATTTTTATGAAATGTTTGGTGTTCCTACACTAAACAAGAAGGCAGACTTGGAAATAGTCAATTATGCATGAAGAAAAGGCAATATTCAAGAAAGGAAATTGTCCTGGTTGGAGTTGCTAATATATTGAACAATTTACTTGATATTTTTAATACACTATTAGTTACCTGGGATGTGAGAGGTCCTGGAAATTTAGTTTTTTTTAAAAATTTGTTGCGTCTACTATTTTGACGCAATGCATCTCCAAGACCCTCTAGGGGCGTTGAGCACTTTGCGCTGGGGAGTAATTCTCCATTACATTGCGCGTTTGTGGAGTAATTCTCCATTATAACTTTCTGTCATGTCGCGTCACGTTGCAGTCACTTGTCAAGAGGACAGCCAGGTAGCACCTCCGCGTACGTGCCTCCTGCTAAGCGCTCCTGCGTCACTACCCAGCGGCCAGAATTGGGAAGGAATAAGGATAGGGCAGGGTTTAGGACACTTCATAAGGGTTGGACTAGCCCTTGTGAAGCAGCCAAACTCGCTTTGTTGGAACAAATTTCACATGAGATTCGACGGGAATCGAACCCGGATCTCAGTGGTGAAAGGCTAACGACATCGCTATGTGCCATGAGCGTAGTAGAAAGTAGTAACAAGATAAAGTACTGTGAATGTAATAATTTATGAATGATTTCTTTCTTGTAAAGAATATTGTAGGAATAAAATAGAATTAAAAAATCTTTAGACTATCATCGTGTGGTAAATTAATGAAATCAACAAGATGATTTGATGGGTGGGGTACATGATTTAAGCAGTAAAAAATGTACTGCCAAGAATGATTTTTAAAAAATGATTAGTTTACCTTAAAATAAATCAAAGGGATCCTTGATGACACATGTACTTAACTGGAGGAATAAATTGTTTTGGCCTAGCTCAGGGGTATACAGAACAGGTTGTACTACCGCAATTCAATTCAGTACATAGATGCCTTATTTTCCGGCTGAGGGGTGTACAGAAGAGGTTTAGTTGGAGTGAGCTCAAGTTGAACAGAACAGTAGAGCCTGTCCAGGGCTGTAATGCAAAGGAAGTGGAAGAAAGGAAAAGTAAACAAAGTGAACTAGTAAATGAAATTTCTTTGATAATTGAATGATTAATAATGGCAATTTTTTTAGAGAGATGGCTTTATTCAGTATTCTTATTTTATGGGATACTGTTTGAAGGCCATTCGTATATGTAAGTGTGAATATATAACATGCATTAAAATAATTTATTGGATCTTTTTTATTTTTATTCATAAAATATTGAGATAGTTTTTAATATGTTTAGTCTCTGGCATTGTGTGTTTATACTCCAGTGATTAAATTGTAAATGTAAAACTCTAACTTTCCTGAAATTCTCTCATATTTTCAGTATTAACAACTTAGAATGGATATTGTCAAAAAATGTGTTTACAAATTGTGGTGAGAGGAAATTCTCAAGATTAAATTTAAATGAAATAGTTCTTTTTAATGTATTCAAAACACAATAAAGAACTATTTTTAGGGTTATTCCTTTTTCTGTTGAACTGTTATAAAAGTAAGGATTGTTGAATTGTGTACAGAAACATGTCTGCATGTGCATGCCTGTCCTTCGTACATGAGATTTGATATTAACTCTGTAAGAGTTGGCTTCGTATATTCTGTGTTCCTCATATCTAATGTGGGAAACCTGTCCCATTGGTGCAGTTATTGAATTGAGTTTTGATTAACATTTTATTCAGTTTTGAAGGAGTTTTGTTACGGTCAATATTGCATGTTACAATGTTTATGATTATTACCGTAATTTTTATTACATTGATCTTTTTATTTAACATAATTTTATGAGTGAACATGTGGACTACAATTTTACTCTTTTGAATAATTTATTGGTTGAACTTTTAAATTCAAGAGATTTTTTAAGACCTGCAGTTTCTTTTAACAATGTTTTACCGTTTCCTGTGTAATATTTTTCATCTCTTAATCAGAATAAACATTGAACATCTGGTTCAATATTTATTTCAGAGCTTGTGTTGTTTGAATTCACACACCTGTTCACCTTTCATCCTACTTCCTCACTTAATATTTGTGAGAGTCTTTTGCCTGGGTAGAGATTGTTATGCTGGGAAAACCTTTTGTTGGAACAGTGTAGTAGCTAATTCTAATGTAAGTATTGATATAAAAATAATCTTAATGTTCATTGTTCGGAAGATAATGAAGCTGTAACATTGAATTGTATTTAGATGATTATTTTGTGATTTAGTTGACTGATTATTGATTACTTGCTTAATGAGGTCTTAGCTTACAGCTGAAGGACATGCGCTTGTATGAAAAGGAGGCTTTATAAACTTCAGTTTTGTCAATTTTGTTTGCCTGTTTGTAATTCATTATATATGTCACAGTGAATTGCATGTACTTTCTGCCTCAGGATGGTAGGAATAAGAAATTATATTTCAGTGAATGAAATTTCATTGTTTATGGGATTGGTTTTGAATTTTGAGATTCATATTAAGTGTTATTTGTAGTATAAAATTAATGCTGAATTATATTGAAAAATAAACAAAATTTTAATTCCCCTATAATTCTACTTTTGATTTATATTGCTTTGTTCAAAGATTAAATCCATTTTCTTCAATAGTTTTTAAAATTGAAACGCAAACTTAGACATATCAGTGAATGAAGTGCAAGTAGAATGGTAGGAGTTTCTTCTACCCAGTGCTGTTTTTGTTGTAATTATTACTTAATATTCAATTTATACCATCACCCTACATAATACTCAATTGTAATGTAACTCTTCATTCCAACTTTCAGAGGTGGTTCAGCAGAGGAGGATGTTATTAAGACACTGGAGCAACGATGGGAGTTAATAGAATCCCGGTTAAAGATGTTAAGCTTAGAAGTGAAAGCTTTGAAAAGTCAGGGAAATATAAGTGGTGATTCTTGTGAAATTCAAGATGAAGTTGCTACTAATCCAAAGGATTTTCAAATGCAACACACAAGGACCAAAGCTGTTGTAATTGCTAAACACCAGTGCCCTCCATTTTCACTTCTTTTCATGGCTAATCAGCTGAAAACTGTGTGTAGAGCGGTTATAATTCATCATGCTCATTCTTCCATTAACTCAGTGGCTGCCATTGAACAAATTACTGGTCAAAATAATGAATATCAACAAAATAGTGTAGATATTGCTTATGATGTGGTTTTTATTTGGGAGAGGGACTCTCTTACTACTTTATCGGTATCACCTCTTAGTCAAGTTCCTATTTCAGGTGAAGTTAATATTTTAAGATACTTTTGTCGAGAATATGAGAAGTGGCCAGGAAGTTTACCACTGTATGAAAAGAAAAGTATTTTAGAAAGTACATTAATAGATGTGTGGTTGGATCGAATACATTTTGGGCTATTACAATCTTCAGGAAAACTAATCAACACCTGCATTCGAGATATTGAAAAACATTTATTAAAAAATAAGTGGTTAGTTGGGCATTCTCCTAGTCTTGCTGACATAGCTCTTTGGTCTGCTGTGCAGCAGTGCAAAGAATTCATGGCATCTCCTTCAATCAAGAAATGGGTTGAAGAATTCAATCCCGAAAGATGGTTTGAGTCTGAACCACTGCAGCAGTGCTGATGTGAATTTTGGTAGTTTGATCCAAATGGAACATTTTCTTTGACTTAAATGACTTTGAATTGGTAATCTAAACAGGCAATATTTGAGATATATAATATGTATGTGATGGAAATTTAAAAGCTTGTAATGTAATAAATATTTATTGTATTGCAAATATATTGTTTGCTGATAGTTTGCTATTTGATGTAGTTTCCTTACTGTGTTACCTTGAAATTATAATAATGTAAATATTCTGTGTTTTTTGATGGTTTTGTGTTATTCTCTAATTGCTTTTGAAATTCATGTTCAATAGTTGGTTTTAGTAATATTTATAGAAGAAAATTGCTTCCTTAACCAAACTACTGTTCTAGATCATTCTGCTAATGGAACAATAAGTCCTAGTTGTAATAATTTCAATTCATATTTTGACTGGAATTAATTTATTTATGTTTTGTTTAAAATATTGTTGGGCATATCAATTTTGTTTATTCAACACAGATGCTTTTTCATATTTTCTAAAATATCCAAATTCTTGTTCTAATTTATCATTTGCACACAATTTTGCTTGGGTACATGTACATACACTGTGGCATATTGTTGAAAAAAGGGATGGAGGGAGCTACATACTAAAAATACATTTCTTCAGCAATGTAAAAGTAATTTTTGTATAGAAATGTAGAATTGAAAGCTAATACCATTGGTAGTGATTTTTAAGAGAAATTAAACAAATTTTTTAGTTACTTTTTAAAACTGCTAATACACAAATTCTAATTGACAAAACAGTAAACATAGTTTTCAAGTTTTGCGTATTGACATCTGAAAAGAAAAATTAGAAAATTGAGAAACCATCATTGTAAGTTATTTGGAAAGTTGTGGGGGTGAAATTTGTTGATTGTGTTACTACATAGTTAATTATGAACCAACTGCTGGTGTGTGTGTTTGTTCATTACGTAGAATTCTTCATTTTCTTTTTAAGTTCAGAATTATTTTCATTAAAGTTATAAGAATTATTGTTTGGAAGAACCTGGAATGTTTTAAAAGTTGTTTTTTCCCCCTTCTCCCTTCTGAATATTGTTTTCTATTTCTTCACACATGATGTTGCTATACATACATTTCAATTTTATTGGGAAGGCATTTTGTTTTGTTTCAAAATGTGAGTTTTTTCTTTTCCTTCTCCTTCTGACAAAAGTTGTACTGTAGAGTGCCCATACTGATTTTGCAGCTTAAAGGTATGATTTGACACTATAAATGTGTACCAGTTGTGAAAAAGTGAAAAGTAAAATAAAGCAACTTTTCAGTGTACCATTTTGAGGTTACAGAAAAGCTCCAAAAACCTGAAACAATATGTCAAATTCCTTTTTTCAAAATTGTAATTCCGTGGTGGATGCAAATTGATGGGAGATGCCAGGGATCATCTCCCCTAGAGAGTTAAATGTCCCCTGCTGGAAAAGTATTACTTTGTCCGTCCTAGAAACAAACTGTATTTTGATGCCTCCTTTTCAGGCTGGATTGCACAAGCAAAGATGAAGGCTTCTAGAGCCAGACTCAAACTCAATGTAGTCTTGGTTGACTGGGAGACCCTGTATACATGGTTGGCAACCATGTCTAGAACACTAAGTTTTCTGAACAGCCAAAAATGTACAGTCTTTATTTCGCTTGTCGATGTGTACCTCCTGAAGTGCTTACACATTTCATCAGGAGAAATTTGCCAATTTTCTCTTTGATTCCAGGATATTAATCAATGATTTTGGAGCCATTTTGGACATTTGAATTGTTCTCTTGAAAAAATAGTATGTTTTACGTATCCGCTTTTTCAGAGTTAGTACAGATGCAATACACCAATATTGAACACATGATCATTGATTCACTGTTCAGAAACTGATCACAATGTTGACCGACCTTTAGAACCTGATTCAAAAGTTTGAAACATAGAACTTTCAGGTATTAGCCTGATTTTCTTGTTCAGGCTATTAACCCTGTGCTCTTACAGCATCCCAGAGATGACATCTTAAAACCTCCCCACAGCTCAGAGGTAGTAGATGATTTTGTGCTGGACACAGTACAAGTGGCATTTCTTGAATGTCAATATGAAACAGCCCTGTGGCTAGGACTGATTGAACATACGCAAGTCCTTCAGCTTGGCCATGTCACCTTCCATCAAATTATTGGTAAAAATGGCAAAAAATCCAGAGGGATAAATAGCTGACTCATTCTTCAAGGATTGTAACCCAGCTTTAAATTGAATGAAAAAGTCTGTAAACTTGGTACAATAAAACTTCATTTATATGTTGTAAGAGAGTTAAGAAGAAAAAATGTATAAGTGAGAAAAACTTAAAATGAAAATCTAGGTGTAAAATAAAAAAATCAATATTTTGACAATATTGTTGTGTTAGAAAACAATATACATCAATACATAACATTTTCAAGATAGAAAGTTCTCACTTTTGAAAATAGTCTGATATTAGACCATTTGTTTTTTCTGTACCTTAAGTATAAATTTCCCCCTCAAAATGTAACGATTGTTCCATAATCGCCCACATTACTTGATTGTCCCTCCTTGTTTGTATTTCGTACAAATAGGCCAGATGTATGCTGTGGAATGTTGACAAAAGTTTTGCAAAGCCGTAGGGTTAAGTGTGCACTAGTGTCATTGTTAGAGCTGGGAAGTTTATGTAAGCTGTAACCCTGAAATATGCCACAAAAATGTTGAAATTGCACAAAAATTGTTAAAATCTGAAGCGTTTGGTCACAAAAACATATTTTACAATAACTACATATTTTTGCCTCCTAGAGACAATATGCAAATTAAAAGCAGATTAGTATCTACTTCTACACATTTCATTTTGCATTAAGAGCGCAGAAAGCCACAAGAATTTTATTAAGAATATCTGTTTTAGGGAGTGTCTCCTATCAGACAATATAATTTTGTGCATAGAAAATTATAATAATAATAATAATATTTTATTGCTTATAGACTTACAGATAGTATCAAGCAAAGTCTGTCTAGAAATTATTTAAAATTACAGTAAGTTTTTTTTTTATTATTATTATTATTATTTTTTTTTTTTTTACAACATTCACTTATAGTAATAAATTAACAAATTTATATTATCTTGAAAAATTATATGCTAAAAATATATATAATTTACTTGATAAAATACAAATAGTTTACTTGGTAACTTACATTATTAATAAAGCATGCAAGGGCTCACAATAAACATTAATATAATTTACATTTTAATTATACACTGTCACATTATTAAATTAAGAATAACATTAATAATGCATTGTATTAAGAAACCAGCAGATTATGATACAGTGAAAAAACAACAACTTACAATTTGTGTAATTCACATTATCTTACAGTAATAGTTTAATAAACGTACAATAACTTATATATGAATATATTAGGTGTTAATAGTAATTGTAAGTGCTTAGATATCCTGACATATAATACAATATTTACTATATTATTAAATAGTACATTGTTTTATTGATACTGAATGACTGGTACACAGTGGTCACTCTTGTAGCAGTACATGGTTTTTAATTTCAGAAAAGTCAAAGCAGTTCAGATATCTTATATGGACACACACTAATAAGATGATTTTTAAGCAATGTTTATGATTAGCTAATTTTATGGTGACTGGGAGATTATTAAAAAGCTGAGCTGCAATGCAATAAGGATCTTTATTAGTTGAAGACTTGCTGGTGAATATCCTGTCCCTATGTCCTCTAGTATGATAGTTATGTACCTATTTATTCATCACGAAATATTGATTCTGATTATTTCTCAATAGTAGTATTACTTTGTAAGAGTAAAGTGCTACAACAGTCAGTAATTCATATTTAATAAAGAAATCTTTACAGGACTGTCTTGGATTCAATTTGAAAATGATTCTGATACATTTCTTTTGTAGGACCATTAATCTATCCATATTTTTTTGTGTTGTACCTCCCCATATTTCAATACCGTATTGAAGTTTTGAGAAGATTATGCCGTTATAAATTGACAGAAGTGGGTCTGTTTCCAGGTATCTGGAAAAGTATCTCAAGAGGAATTCATTAGAGTTTATTTTATTACAAAGTGTATCAACTTGTTTGTTGAAAGTTAAGTTCTGATCTATGAAGATTCCTAAAAACTTATGGCAATCAGTTTGATTCACTGATTCATTGTCTACTTCCACTTTTATGTTTTGGTGTTGGTTACTGTGATGAAGCTTGAAATTGATTAATACAGTTTTATCAACATTTAATTTCAATTCATTTATGGACAGATAACTTTTAATTGATTTTATTGATTCAGACAGATTAGTGTCTAGATGAAGATTTTGCCCACTGCTTATTAATGTTGTATCATCTGCATAAGAAATTACAGAGAAATCAGAAGAGCTTGGAATATCATTAACATATATTAGAAATAACAAAGGTCCAAGCACAGATCCTTGTGGAACAGCTGTGGTAATTGTATCAAAATTTGATTTAACTTTGGATAAGAAATTTTCAGATTGCCAGAAGATCTCTGTACATTGCTTACGCCCAGTGAGGTATGATCTAATGAGGTCATTAACTCCACCCCTTATTCCATAATAATCTAGTTTTGTCAACAGTTTTTCATGAGATACACTATCAAATGCCTTTGAAAGAGGCATTTATTATATTTCGATATCAGATGATGGTATGGGAGACAATGTTTGTGCTCAATACATTGTCTGGAAAATGAACACTTTCCTTCCAAGAGTTTATCCATTGTCTACAGTATGAAGCCCTAGATTCTTTCCAAAAACTTCATTTGTTTTTTTCCTATCTGCTTTCCCCATCTCACCTGAAGCTGCAACAAATTTATCTCTTGCCTCCTGAATAATTGCAAGTGCATCTATTAAGGTTTTCTTGAATTCTGTATAAACTGATGATAGCAGATATTACTTCGGCGGTGTTGGCGGTCAGTAGTCTGAAACATTGTACTAACTTATTTGAAACAACAAGAAAGTTCATGCTTTCCATTAATAAATATTTTTTATGTGTAAATTCATAGTTTTGTTTTACTTTAAACAAAAAGTTAAAAAATATGCAAAAACTTTCATTTATATACCGAAAGGCTCTGAATATGCAAAATTTGTTATATATGCAAAACATTTCTTACCTTATTTCCAATATTTTGCCATGAAACATTCACATTTGATGTTTCAGGAATATGACCATTAACAAAAAACATGCAATTTCATGAACTTCCCAGCTCTATTATTCTGACACCCTGTGATTTTGTACACAGTTTCTACAGTTCCTATCAGGTTTCAATGGAAGACTGACAAGCCTTGCCTACCAACAAAACTAAACAACCTCTATACTGAACCGAACAGATTCCTCAGGCTGCTTTAAGATGACGTTACCTTTCACTGGTCATCTATGTCGGTACATAGACAGGACTTTGGTATAGGAATATAGCTGGGACTTATAAACAATGCGTAAAGGTGAAAAACGTTCAAGTGCGAAACATATAAATGGAGTTTTACTGTATCTGCATCGGACCACACAGACCACAAATCTTCAGGGTTCCCATTCTTTAGTGTACTGTCGTTAGTATCAATGTCGTCTTCCAAATTATATTCTGGGTCACTAAATTATAGAGAATCATCACTCTCATCAAACAATTCTGACTACTTTCCTAAACTTAATAACACAGAGTTACTGGTTTGAAGGTACTGGTTGAAACAGGAGTATTTTATCTCGTGTAGATATGAATACATCTAAAAATAAACAGGTTCCTAGAAGCAGAATATCCACTACACACATTTAAAATCATTGTTGCATCAATTTGTCTTCTCAAATAACATTTTCCAGAAGCCATAATCTCTCAGGTAGAAATTCAGCAGAAAATTTTGTCATCTGGCAAGATGCCTTTTGAGTTCACTGACAAAATTTGGTGTGAAGTGCACAAGTGTTGGTTCCATCATTCTACAAATTATTTATGAGCTGTATGACAAAATGATGATCTACACTGCAAAGGGTTAAATTTATTCTAGATTTCCAATTGAAATTAATTATTGAGAAGATATACATAGGAAATGCTCTTGGCTGTCTGGGTGATGCCGTGTCAAAGACTGCGGCGCCAATGTTTTGACCATCTTGTGGTCTTCCTCCTGCAGACCAGTCCTGAGGAAGACTGCAATGGCACCACAGCCTTTGACACAACGTCACTTGGACAGCTAAGAGCATTCACAAGACTGGCCACAGAAGCCTACAACTTCAGATATACAAAGGGCTCGGAGTGGTCATTTTTTGAAAAGTCTTACAGGGGTGAGAAATAAAAGATAGAGATATAGTAAAATTTGATTTTATGATCTTCCTTGAGATAGGGCTATCAATGCAATTAATGTTTGTAAGACTTGATTGAATTTAAAACATTCTGAGACTTTATGTAGATTTATCAATAGCTGTATATAGAAGTGTTTAGGAAATTCCCTACCTCCCATGTAGAGCTGCAGATATACTGTAAATAACGTGCCAACAAAAGCTCTTGGTGTACTGTTTATAGATTTGTGTCTTAGTTGCAATAAAATTGCAATTATTTACCATCTTTTTCTGTAGTAATTGCTGTTAGTTGATTTATTTAACTACACACTTTAATTTTCATATATTCATGATATTTAAGAGATGTTTTGATAGATGGAAACTGAACACTTTTTCTTGCACAGCAGTTCCTGTTGAGATCTTTTGACTATAGAATTTGCAAGGCCACTATGCCCTTGCATATAGTGGTACTAGCCTGTTTTAAATAAATTTTGTTTACAAAAGGTATCATTCCATCTCTACTCTTCCATTCTTGTCAGGAAAGAAAAGCTTTGATTTAGTTTCACACACACACACAAAAATCCAGCACATTTTATCATATATTTACCAGGATTATTTGATGTAGTACAACCAGTTGTATTTTAAATAAATATCATGGATTTGAAAGTAATTTAAAAAAATTTAAAATTATGCATATTGAACTTGAGATTAGAGGGATAAAATTTCTGAATTTGTATATTTTTCATCTTAATGAAATATTGTACATGATGATTTACAGTAATGTTTTCTGGCTCTAATACTTCAGTCTGAGCAAGATCAGTATTGGCATGTTTGAGTAGCTTTTGTAGAACACAATTAGGTTTATGGTTATTATTTTTGTCGTAAACAGTGTTGCAGTAATGTGGTGGCACCTGCAATTTCTATTTTAAAAATTTATATTTTTTAAATCATAAGCAAAATAATAATAATTCTGTGCTAAGATGGCAAAATGATATAAGTCACTTTTTAGAAATTTTCCATGATAGCAATTTGAAGCATCAAAATGTCATAAAAAATTACTCTGTGGCTCTTATCTTATTGCAATTTTCCACCATTGTTTTTTCACAAACTACAAGAGAAATGCACCTTTTGCCTATTTCTAAACATTAATAAACAAGAGTGACTTGTGTCATTTTGTGTCTCATGTCATGACAAAGTGATTTATATCATCTTGCCATCTTGGCACAGAATTATTATTATATTGTGTATTAATAATAATAATTATTATATTCTTTTATAATTACATTGAAAACCTTCACAATAATTTGTGTAATTTTTTTCATTATTTATCATACATTTATTATCACAAGAGAATTTAATTTCATCTTGTAATTAGTCAGCAAAATTATTATTACAGTTAGTTAGTTTATGATTAATTTTTGAGCATTTAACATTGCAAAATATTAAATTAAAGCCTTCAGTCTCAGTCTGCTTTATATATGATTATGAAATGTTGTGGAGAGTAGAAACACTGAATTTTTTTTTAAATTAAATTTTTTAAATTTTAATAAGATTTTTAAAAATTGTATTAGATGTTTTTACTTTAAACCAAAATTGTTAACTGATTTATTTATCCTTAATTACTTTAAAAGCAGAAAATTGTTCATTAAAACATCAATTTTTAAATTATTGTAATTTTATTAAAAAAACAACAACAAGAAAGATAGTATATATTTGAGGGGTCCAGTGCAATACCACCCTAACCCGCAAAATCTTTAAATTTGAGTTACTTATAGTTCTGTGCTCTTGAAACACTTCTCTTGCATCCGCATTACCAAATAATACCAGCACCATCTTTTAGCATGATTTAGAAAAAAGATATTGTTCATTCCAAGAAATTTAAACAATTTTTTTGTGCAATACTGTCCTAATCAAAAAGCACGTATTGTTGATAAAAACTGAATTCATCGAAAAACTTATAAAATTTTAGGCAGTTTTTTAAATATTAAATTCTATTTAATAGTTGTCCTGTTATTCAAAAATATGTGGTATAATGTTTGTTACTTGCACACTTATCTATTAACCTTTAAACACTCCTTGGGAAGTATATTTCCCTCTTAAAATGGAATTTTATCAATATACACTTTAAGAAAAAGGTTAATATTATTAAAACTATTAAGAATAACTACAATTTTCATTAGTTTTAACAATATTATTTTTGTTCTTTAAATGAGTATTAATAAAATTCCATTTTTATTAATATTCATCATCAATAAGATGTACTTTAAGTGACTAGCAAATATTTTAATACAAATCTCGAATTATGAACATCATTGAAGCTTTAAACGTGTTTTTCTCGAAAGTAGCTTGGTATGTGTGAGGGTGGTATTGCTGCTAAATTAGTTTTTATCTACAGACAATTAAAATGCTGAAAAAAAACTAATCGATCATCTAAATCTATTAGTATTTATCTTTACTACAAATTGTTTATTGTTCATATGTTTCAGTCATTTCATAAGTTTATTCATTTTATTGTATATTATATTGTATTTTATTTTCTCAAAATTGTCCAATTGTACGAATAAGTTTATAAGAAGTGTAATATATTCTATATGTGAACTTCTTAATTGATTTAAATATTTTTATCTGAGTAATTTTTATTTTCAAAATTTTTAAAATAATCATTTGATTTAAATCATACCAGCCTTAATATTTTAGTTTGGTAAAGGGCATTTATTTTGGTAAGTATGATAAAAAGTGATTTGTATTAATATTTTTTCTACACAAGTTATTCCTCTTGTTTTAAAAGTGATGTGAAGCATTTTTTGACATTTATTTTTTCTTTATGTATGTTACTTTATGTTAAATTATAAATTTACAACATGAATATGCATGTTCACTTTTATTTATGAAGAATTCATTCAAAAAATTTAAACATCTTAAGGTGGAATATGAAGATTCAGGATAGTTTTGAAAGGTGAGTAAAAGTAATTTTACAATTTTCTGATAACTGCATCAACTGCCATAAAGAATTCTTTACTCCCAATGATTGCTGGCTTGAACTATCATGCAGGATAAAATTGCTTTTATTTATTTATATAAAAACACCGAAGACTTCGTTCTAACTAACTTCTAGACTTCGAAGACTAAGTTCTTTTACTGTACTATTTATGATTGCAATTGACATTTCTTTTTGAAGGTTTATTCTGTGGCTGAATGTCATGTTTAGTAGAAAAAGGACAAAAGAGAAAAACGGAACTGCAGAAAATGATTGCTAATGGAATTACAAAAGCTGTCATGATGCAAGCCGTAATTTTGATTTAGAGAACAGGTTATCCATAGTAATAAGAAAAATTGGAGGAAAAAAAAAAATAGTGCTCGGCTAAATGTAACAAATTTCATGTTCACAATAATATCAGAAATTAAACTTTGATAAATGTGATGGGGAAATAAAATTTGAATATGAGAATTTCATCAAGATTAATTTTAAAAAAAATTAATTTTGGCTACTGAAGACCACACTTGACACTAGAAGCATTTCTGGATTTCCAAAGCTCCAGAAAATGTGTGTAGATAGTGATGATCCATTTCCTCCCCAGAAGCAAAGAAGGGACCATTTCAGTATTTGTTCAGTGGATCAAGGGAAACTGAATGGGAACTGGAACTAAAGGGAAACAAGGAAACATGATTGAGAGTGTGGGTCAAAGACCCGGACGATCCAAGTTAAAATAAAATCCAATTACCAAGTTTGCCTGTGTATTATTAGGAGCCATTCAAAAAATATGTTTACAAAATTAACCTTTGAAAGCCCTCACTTTCCCCTTGTAACACTAACACCACCACCACCTGTGATGAATATTTCGTTTTGAATGATCCTGCTCTTCCTGAATTATTGTATAAAAAGGTGGCTTTATAAAACATTGGGTGAAGTATCCTAAAAGTTAAAAAATTTTCCAAATTTAATCACAAGATATAATTTCTAAGATTTCTCTCAATGTTCACCCTCAGTAGACTTCATGTACCAGTTTTTTATTTATAATTTAAAAGTAAACTCTTAACAACACATTTATTAGATTATGTAAAGTCACAAATCAATAGTCATCTCGTTGACTTTTTTAATCCTTGTACCTCAATTTTTAAAACACAACTTGCTATCATTTTTTGTGGCTTTTGTGGTTATATTTTATAATGGATCATCCCGTTTATTGTAATAAATAAATAAAAGATATATGTTTGATTCATTTTTAATATTAATTTCTAGTTTGAAGTTAATAATGTAATAATTATCACAAAAATGTTACTAAAAGGTTAAATAATTATTCCCCTCATGTTTACTTTTATCAGGATTGTGAAACTCTCCTCACCCTGATATGTAGGCTCCTTAGAGCCCTAAAACATAGGTAAAATGGCGATTG
Organism: Teleogryllus occipitalis; assembly: GCA_011170035.1. Taxonomy (NCBI): domain Eukaryota; kingdom Metazoa; phylum Arthropoda; class Insecta; order Orthoptera; family Gryllidae; genus Teleogryllus; species Teleogryllus occipitalis. The sequence goes on along the minus strand of BLKR01003653.1, from coordinate 43,980 downwards.
GACAATTGTGTTTTAACTTAAACTGGAGAACTTTTTCATAATGTTTGTGAGTATTAATGTGCATTGTATTCCATATTCAAAGACAAAAATCTTTATTTTTCCCTTAATTCAGTGACAAGTGTGAATTTTTAATCAAAAGGGAACTTATGATAGCTTCCATTAATTTATGTATTTTGACTATCACATATCAAATACTACTTGAATCCATCTGTAAGTTCAATATACTTACATAATGCTACGTAATATAGGTGTATTGAACTTAAGTTAAGGTTGTAAGCATTTGGTGTGTTAGATTAAACATAACTGCATTGTGCTTTTGACTTATAAAATTGATACATAAGGCAATGTTAAAGTGGTTAAGCCAGTGAAATTCAGGATGTCAACCAACTTTGGGGAAGTTAAAAATTGAATACAAATAAATTAGAGAAACAAAATAGAAGCAAGTGTATTCAGTGTACTTTGATATACACCTACACTATTTGTTATAAAAACAGTATTTACAGTAAGTTACAATTTACTAGGTACCCAAGATTTTAAAAACTTTTAGACATCATAGCAGGCTTGCATTAAATCCTGTGGAATTAAATTATTTAAAAGAAGCCTTCACAAATATGTACTAAATAAATGTTCCAAAATCCTCATTTATCATCAGTGACCATGGATATTTGATACTGCTGATTTAAAACAATCATTTTAGTTTATGGGATGTACTACATTGTCAATCTTCTGAAAAAAGTGAACTACTGATTATAATGAGATGGCAGAGTTTCTCATTAAATTTAAACGGAATTGAAATCAGAAGTGTTAAACATGCCTTTAAACCTTATGGATTCTCAATATTTAACCTGAGGATGTGCTTCTAGATTAATTGAATATCAACATGTAAATTTATAATTACAATTTATGCTGAAAGGTAGTTGTTGAAGATGTTCAGAACGGGCTGATAGTCATTATGCTTTGAGCTAGTCTTATCATTATACAATAGAAGGATTTATATTTTTGTTAAAAGATCCCTAAAAGTTAATCTGTGGAGAGAAAAAAATGAAAGGTCTAGTTTAGCAACTTGTAATATCTTGAATGTTTTGTTAGAAGCTAGTGAAACACATAAACAAAAGTGTTATAAATATTGTTCTGGGACATTTTATGTGGTTTCTATTGACTGTAAAACTGTAAATGATGATTATGCAGGCTGGCGTATAAATTTACTGACACAATAGTAGTTTCGTTCATCTCATAACATACAACAACAGTCAACTAATACAAAAGTTAGAGAATCAACATTAACATGTTAACATTGATTCCCTAACTTTTGGCAATTTTCCAAAGGCACAATTTCCTTGCATTCTTTTTGATTTTTTTTCTTCATATATTTTCTATCACTCTCTTGTACCCAACAAATACTACTGCTGTTTTAGCTCTTTTCTTCATCTTCCCAGTTCCGTAATATCCACATGTATTTAAGTCAGCAAACCAAGAATTCCTGTGTTTACATTCTCTGCAAATTTATGAGCACTGTTGCCCACTGTATTTTCTCTACTGAATTGCATCTGTTAGTAAGCTACCACATTTGATCTTTTACCTGATACTTTTTTATTTTTAGAGTTCTTAAGCCAGTTTAAATTTCATTTATTTATTTATTAATTTATTTAGTTTGTTTGCTTTCTATCATGATAGATAGGAATTCAGAGAAATGAGAAACATTAAAAATTGAGGAGGTAGAAGGGTGTGAAGGTCAAATTTGCATTTGTTAACAGTAAAACCAACTCCTATTTTAATCAGACTAATTTTTTCACAGTGTATTATTAATTTTAATTGGTTTCAGATTCATATGTATGCCCACTTCCCTTAGTTTATATTTTTGTTTCATAAATAAATACGCTTTCATTCACAAATAATAAAATTTTATTCATTTGTCAGTCATTGTTAAAGGAAAAAGTGAAGAAATTACAATCTCGTGCATCTGCATATGAATGCAGCTGAAATTCCAAACACAAAAGAATGAGATTGTGTGTTAGTTGTAAGGAAACTACTGTTAAAATTTAAAATTAATAGATAAAGCACGTATTAATGTAAATTGTGGATATCTATTTGAATGCTCAACTTACTTTTCCTTCTTTGTATTAAACTACGTACCATTTATGTATGAATTTGCTTGTGATGAAGCTTATTTAAATTAATTAAAGCATTTGGGAAAACTTAGTGTTGCTGTGCATGCAATTTTCCTGATTTATAGCTTTTGTATATCAATGTATTATTTTTGGGGGTTTTATAGTCTTTAAATTAAAAAGAATCAGATGGCAATAAATTATAAATTATTAGTGAATACCCATGCAATTAAATTGCTCAGGAAGTTTAAAGCTGAATCCTTTTACTTGTCTGGATATTTATTTACCATATTTATCTACTCAGACAGACAAAGGAATGCATTCTGTCTATAATGTATCCTCTCCCTCCAGATAGCTGGGTTGGCATGGCCTGCCCTGGCCCGTCCTGCTCCTTGCCACTGTCATTGCCCCGTGTGGATATGCACCTTTCAAAAAAATATTTGTTTATTTTTAATGTTTATATAACATACACAAAAATATAAACTACATGTGCACACATCGGGGTCTTCCTGCTCTCCAACACCACCTAGTTTGCTGATATTGCTTGAGTAGTTCATCCAGAAAAGGGATGTTTACATAACGTGTTTTAGAAATAATATACATGATTCACAATATACTTATTTGACATGTCACGATTTTTAATATCAACCAATTTCAATGTCATCAATGAACAAGGGCTACTTCTTCCACATTTTCAGGTACAATTTCTATAAGAAACATTTAAAACTGATGTAATAATACTTTTTTTCATAGTTACATTGAATAAAATACAGAAAAAAGAAGAACTGTTGAGCCGAATTGTGAAGAAGCTATGTGTTCAAATGACACATCTTCATTTAAGTTATAACAGCAATAATAACATAAAACAGACATGGTCATAGTGCTTCTAGTCATGTGAAGCAAGTTGTAGACAGCCAAGTCAGTTTACTTATAACAGGCTGACAGGAGTAAGGTAGCCTTGAACATCAGCATAGTCAGGAGAGGAATGACATGTTGGGACAGCTGTAACTCAAAAAAGTAAACAAAAGTACAAAGAAAGGGTAGTGGAACTTAATATTTGTATGTGATATTAAAAATCGTGATGTGTGAAATCTATTGTGAGTAATTTCTATTTTATTTACATCTGATTATCTATAATTAAAGACTACAATAAACTCAAAAAGTTAGATTAGACAATCACATTAAATATACAATGTAAAGTCAATGTATTATATGTGCCAATAATAGCATTGTAGTGTCGAGCAGTTGTCTTGTTGGTTCCACTGCTTTTCTTTGGTTTGTTCAGGAGACTAGAATGAATGTAATCGAAATCAAAGGACCAATTTATAGATGTACTAATATAAACCACAATGTTAATTTCACAATGAACTTTACGAACACAAGTCTGTGTCGAGCTCCACAACTAGTTTTTGGAGTGTATTGCAGCTGTACCTTGTAGGTGCTGATAGATCATTGATTGGTTGAGGTTCAAATCCAGATTTATTTTCTGAATATAGATTTCATGATGGTTTTTTCATCAGCTTCAGGTGATTTCTTTTGAGCTACATTGCTCTGACCCATGGACTTCATATTGCTTTCTAGTTACCTTTACAAAATCCATTAAAATGATAATTTTTTAATGTTCTGGTGAGTGGATGGATGTTTGAAATTTGTTTTATAGGACTAATACTCAAGTATATTCCATTATTCACTGACATGCCAACTATATTTTTACAACTTTACTCTTTGTGTTTCTAATAAATATTACTGTACATATCACACCCCAAATGCAACAGGGCCACAACTCCAAAATCACTCATTGTGCCTCCTACGCAAGCCTTTGGAAGTTTTCTTGACCGCATTTAAAAACCGGAATTGAATTTAAATTGAAATGCTATTGCTTGGCTATTTATGAAAATAAAGAAATGGCATTGTAGCATATCAAGTAATGGAAAATGAGGAATCTAACACTGGGTGTATCTCTATTTTCAATTTTTTGGAGATGTGGCCCTCTTGCATTAGGGATGCTTTATATGACTACGAATTTTTGCTCTTTTTGATTTTTTAATCTCCAAAACGAGAGTTCATTGAGTTGGGGAAGTTATAATTAAATGTGATATAAGAATGAAAATTGTCTCTCTTTTAAAAACTCCCCAGATTAAAAAGAAAATTCAGAACAAGTAATAAGTCATTTTCTTTAAGACTTTTGCTAATATAGAAGCATGGTTGTAATAGTCAATACTCTGTTTGAAACAGTCTTGAAAACAAAATATTTAAAATCATCAGTCTGCACAAAAAAGTAGTAAATTGTTCATAGGGAAAATATGAATTATTGGATTTTATAGGTTTCCCATTTCTTCAATGTATCCTTTCTAAACTGATTTTAGTCTTTGAACGTTTCACTTTTCTACATGTTCTGTAGCAAAAAGATCTCTAAGAATGTCTTAATCTGCCAGCTTGCATATACTATACAGGCTGATATGGAATACAAATTCTGTATTTATAGTTAGGAATGTCTGAGCGTTCCCACATATTTGTTTTGAAGAATTGGATTAGTTATGATGGATTTCAAAGTATAAATGTTCGTGCATTTGTACTTCATAGGGACACTCCATTGTAAATGTTTGGTATACGGATAGAAAGTGTTAAATTGTTCTTTTGCATATTTATAGTTTCTCTGCATAAAAATCCTACAGGAACCCCCCTAATTCATTATATCGCACTCAATGTTTTTCTAAATTCTGAAATAATCTATAGCAAACTGTGTCGAACCAAATGTTTGCACTAAATTTAGAATCTCAAGGTAGCATTAGTGAAAACTTACTATTTACTCAACCAGCAGCAGCAGCAAGAATAATTAATGATAAAAAAAATACTGGTGCAGTGACTTGCAAGGCCAAATACATGAAATTATAAAATAGGAAATGCACAATGAATAAATTTGTAACATTATTTTTATAGAGATTCTGTAAACATTCTTGCCGCTGCCCCTCAAGTATCCTCATGTTTATTTTGAAAAACAATTTTCACTTTTGCCCCAAAAATAATGCCAACCTGTTTAAAAAAGAACTTAATTATTAATTACTAAGTTAACTAAAAAACTTTAAAAAATAAAGTAACTCATTTTCCATTGACAGATGTTTGGTAATTCGAGTGTTTGTAGTGAGGCAGTGATGGGAAACTATCTGACTGTAATCGAAGATAAGGACAAAAAAAACAACCTAAGAGGCACTGTAACCTGAATTTCACTTGGATGTAAAACGTTCACGGAATTTGTAGGTTTTTGTGTAGTAAGCAACTGTGGATTGCGATGGTCAGTTAAAGGAGCTCTTTTGAAATGTCATTTTTCCAAAGTTGCTTCATGTTATAACTAGGGAATCAGAAAGGAAAGTTCTATTTACAAGTGAAAGAAATGCAAAAATTAATTTAATGACAAATTTCAGAAATAGCAACTGGTTTCAACAAATGTATATTCATAATTATGAAATAAAATTTGAAAATTTTAACTATCACAAAATACAGTACAACAGTAACAACAACATCAACAATAATAATTGCAACAACAATTGGAAGAAAATGTTATATATGAATATGAAAAAACATCTTGTATCATTTATTCAAACTTTGATAATTGAAACTTGAATTAAAATTTGCATGAGAGAGCAAGAGAGAAAGTGATGCATGCTAGTTGAATGAAGACTTGAGCATTTGGTTATTACAAACTTGATATTCCAAATTTTTAATATTTAAAATGGAAAGAATTGAACAATACAGAGTAGTTCAAATTAAATGATACAGCATTTAACACATAAAGTGGACCTACACATTTCTTATTGGACCCTCTTCAAGTGCATTTTTCTTTCCATTTCACTTGGTATTTCCCAAATCAAAATGTTTGACATTGCAACCCAGATGTGATTTACTGAAGTATTTAAAAAATTCAGTGCAATTACTTTTAACATTGTATTAATGAAAAATTGTAATGAAAATTTTGCAGTGCACATCAAATATGGCTTATAGACTGTATCCAAAATTGCGAATCCATTTCAGTCCAATAGTAGTGGCTTCAAGCGGTTTATATTCGAGACCAATCCATCCATTGTACCCACTCTTTTCAAGGACAGAAAAAACATATTGGTAGTTAATTTCTCCATTAGTATCGGGTTCATTTCTGTGAGGCACCTGTGCAATCTGGATGTGACCTTAAACAGACAATTCAAGATTTGATGCCAAAACAAATTTAATTTTTTAATTAAACTGATAGAACAATTACTGGATATTAGTATTCAAAAGAAAAGTGCTTTTACATACCAACATAAGGAAGAAGATCCTCAATATTATGAGTTAAGTTTCCTCTCAGATGTTGAAGATGAAACAAATCCATCATTAGCCTCAAATTTGGGCTGTTAATCTTTTTGACCAACTCTAAACCTAAATAATTAAAAAATACTTTCATAACAATTATATAAAAACTCTCAAAAGTTTCTATAATTAACTCTTATTTTGAAATTTAATGTACAATTTAAAATGCAGTTTCAGTGAGGACTTACATAAATATCTTCACTGTTAAAAGATGTTCTTTTGACAACTCGAGACTTACACCATTGTAAAACATATCTGGTGACATGCGCTCTTACCTTTTTCATAACTGTTCATATAATACTTTGGCACAGAATATGGATTTATTGGTTCAATTAGTCCAACAATATTTTCCTTCTCCAACAGAGATGTGGCATATCTAATATTTTTTTCATATGTATCAGCATTTTCTCTGGTAACATCTTCAACTCGCCCTGACATAATGTGTATTCTGAAATTTAAAAAAAATATTTAATGATGCCAAATTGTTTACTTAGAGTATGTATACAAACAAGAGAATTCTTAAATTTTGAAACTTCATGAATCAATAGACAATTTACTTGGGTTGGTGATTTAAGATGGTTCTGGTTTGTTTCATCTTATTTTGAAAAACAAGAATGTCCTAAATAATGGATTGAAGGAAATTAAGAATAAAAGGGATCTGTACACACACATGCATTATGGATCAAATCAAAGAATACTAGTCATACACTATCAATCCACAAATCAAGCTTATATGTGGAATAAGATATGTAATATTAACCTGGGACATTCAAGAGCTTTTGCATATTTTATAGCTAATGAAATACTGTTTTTAAATTCTTCTTCTTGTCCTGGTAAGGCAGCAAATCCAAGCTCTCCTTTAGTCACATCACCTTAAAAAATTTTAGAAAAATATTGCAATATGATTACAGTATAATCAAAAACAAAAAATATTGGAAGCAAATTTTTAACTTCCTTCAACAACTATTAAAGATACGTCATGATAACCTTGCAACAATAACGTAGGCGTTGAAATGCTTGAATGACATCAACCTGGAACTTACCAACAAATACGTTGATTAAAACTTGCTCCACACCCGCATTTTTCTTAGCAGCTACTACGTCCTCAGTCGAAAAGTCGTAAGGAAAAGCGCATTCAACAGCACGAAACCCAGCCTGTTTGGCTAAACCGTATCTCTCCAAGAGAGATGCAGTTTCTTGAAACATAAAAGAAAGGTTGGCACAAAATTTCAGCGGCATCTTCGACCTCGATTCACAAAACGTAGCGTTCGGAGAACAACCTTCTTCTGCTTCGATTTCCTATCTAAACGTAGCCGTTAACGTTATCAAGCTACGTAAGCATATTATATCTTCTGTAAACATTCAAGAAGATTTTTTTTCAAGATTTGACGTAACTCTGATTTAAGAATGTCATTCCACTTCTGGATCACACCTGTTGACTTCCCATTCAGTAAATGACACGATCCTCGTTCCTATTTTGTCTTTTTAACCACAAAAGTTGATGAATTCTGCGCACTCGCGGTTTGCCTGCAGAATCACTGAACCCTTCACTCGACGCAAAACCATCAGCTTCATTTCAATAAATATTGATAATTTACAATCATTTTACGTTGAAATGCATGGATTTAACCGGCGTGTAACCTACAAGCATATCTTAGTAGCAGAACCCAAAATAATGTATCTCTCAGGTACGATTTCAAATAACTCAGGAAATGGACGTCGTGTATTTAGTATCGTTTTATTACACCAAAATGAAATGCTCATCCCTTTTCTGTCACTTGGCTTTTCCCTCTGCCCTGTCTTTCACCAACTTCCATCGATCGATTGTTGGAGACAATTTCGAGAGGTCGAACGGAACTTCAGTGCGCGAGAACAGAAAATGAACATAGGCCCCAGCAAAATTATGTGAAAAATTGACAAAAATCACGATCGAGATAGTAGTATTACTCCACTACCAATTAAATATAATACAAGCAATGTTTTTTTCGAACGGGATATTGCAAAAATATACGTGAGTTAAGTTCATATTTCAGGAACTCTTTTTGGACGAAATCTTACAACCTGACGCACAACTGTCTGTCTAAGTAGTTGGATGAGTCAATAAACACTGTCCTCTAGCATCTTTTATAAGCGTACATTTTTGTTGATGGACCATTTCTTGCAAAATTTCATGTTTTCTAACTAAGTCTCGGATATTTTAAATATTATAGAATGTTAAAGTCCTAATAATCAACAGTTAACAACCAATTTATACAATTAATATCTTCGGTAGTATAGCAAAATTCCAGGTAAAATATGAAGAGTAATATCAAGTACTCAATACTTTAAGAAAATCTGACGTTCAAAAAATGTATGAAACCTCGGCAGGTACACTGTTTTAAAGATAAATCAACTTATTGTTGGCAATATTTATTTATTTATTTATTTATTTATTTTACGTCGAAAAACAGTTAAAACTGCGTATGACGTGCTATAGGGAAAAGTGAATTGTGTGCATATTTTCAAAATTCTGTGATCCCTACACTAAGTCATATACTACTTAAATTTTGAAAACAGAAAAAAAAAACACTCCCATGTAATAAAATCAATTTTCAAGGATAAATAAGCAATAAATTTTGGCTCTTATCCATGTTGTCCTTCGGAATAATACTTCCTGCCGCGACAACATGGAAACGATAATTTGAATAATTGTATTTCCCACTTAATTCTAGAAAACGTGCACAGAAAATGTAGTTACATTTATGTCCAGAAGCAAAACAAGGGGCCATCTCAGCATTTGCTCAATGGATCAGGGAAACTGGACGAAAAACCTGATCGAGATGGGGGTCATTGACCCGGAGGCTGTAGTACAATAGTTGTTACAGGTTGTTTATACACATTTATACAGTCCAAATGGTAAATAATGCATTATGTATCATTGTTAAAATTAATGTTACTTTTCTTGTGATTCTCAGTATAGTCTCTAATTGTATAGAAACAGTTATGCAGCAGAAACGATTTCACTTGGAATTTAAACTTTTCTATAGAATTTAATCGTTTAATGTCATCTGGCAAAGTGTTGTAAAATAATGTACATGTATTGTATGTGAATTTTTTGAAAATAGCTGTTGATACTGTCACCTGGTGAATATGATTTCTACGTCGAGTGTTATAGTTATTGACATCGGCATTATCTGAAAATATATTCCCGCCCTTAAGCAAGTCATTTTTGAAAAAAAAACACTGATTCGTAAATCAACAGACACGGTAATGGTAAAATTCCTAGATTAATGAAGAGAGGATTACATGAATCACGTGGGTGGGATTTGGTTATTATTCGTACAATTCGTTTTTGTAATCTAAAAGTCTGGGAGCTATAAGATGGATTTCCCCAGAATATTACGCCATATCTCAGGCGGGAATGAACATTCGCGAAATATACACAACGAGCAGTATGAAGGCTGACTGAATTTGCAAGAATTCTGAACGCGTAGCATAATGAACTTAATTTTGTGTTCAATTCATTTAAATGAACGTTCCATTTAAGGTTTGACTGAATTGAGAGACCTAAAAATTTTGTTGCCTTAACATCAGTCAATGGTACACCGTTCATTTTCAATGGAGCACAGAATTGTTTATTTGAAATGGAAAACTGCATTAAAACCGTTTTCTTTTCGTTTACTATTAATTTTTTATTTCGGAACCAATTTGAAACACCTGATATTGTACTATTTACGGTTTCTTTATTGCAAAGGATGTTCGTATCATCCGCAAAGAGAACATTTCTTCCGTTTCGAATCGTCGAGGGCATATCATTTACGTAAAGTAGGAACAGAATAGGGCCTAAAATCGATCCTTGAGGAACTCCACGTGCAACGGGCAAAGAGTCGGAAAGGTGCGTACGTAATGTTCCATCAATCCAGTAAGGTATTTCAACTCTCTGAGATCGTTGTTTAAGGTACGAACATAACCAATCTAGAGCTATATCACGGATTCCATATGAAGGTAATTTTGAAAGTAAAATGTCATGATCAATGACGTCAAAAGCTTTTGAGAGTTCTAAAAATAATCCAATAGGTGCCTCGTTTTGATCCAATGATGAGGCGACATCTTTAAGAAAAGAAAATATAGCTGTTTCCGTTGATTTTGATTTTCTAAATCCATGTTGGCAATCTGAAAGCGCGTCGTGTTTAGTGAGAAAGGTTTCCATTCGTACGTAAAAACGTCTCTCTAATATTTTTGAAAAAACTGATAGAAGAGAAATGGGCCGATAATTTTGAATTTCATTTTATTGCCTTTTTTGAAGAGTGGCTTAATTTTAGCTGTTTTGAAAATATCTGGAAACGTTCCGGTGCATAACGATGAATTAAATATGTGAGTTAACGGGTGTATAATGGCATACGCACAGGTCTTTGACAAAGAATCCGGGAATTCATCTAAACCGGACGAATATTTATTTTCTAGATTACCGATTATTTTGAGAATTTCATAGGAAGAAGTTTCGGAAACGAACATCATGTCTAAAATTTTGGATGAACGATCTGTTTTTGAATTTTGTGGCTGAAGACTTAGTGAGATGGGCAGCAATTCTCGAAAAGTATTGGTTAAAGAGACTAGCCACTGTTGCCGGATCGTTCACATTTATATCGTTATATTTTAAAACAACATTCTCTACGGGGTTTCTAGTTGATTTGGTAGTATTTTTTATTATATTCCACATTGCTTTTGTTTTGTTATTTGAGTTCAAAATATCCTGATCGTGTTTCATGATTTTAGCCTGCCTTATGACTTTTCGTAACAATGTTTTGTATTTTTTAAAGTAGATAAGGAAATCTTGAGATACGTTATGACGTTTAGAAATTAAAGAAAGAATTCATTTGTTTTTACAAGATGTCCTAATCCCTTGTGTTATCCAAGAATTGCTTTTCCGTGAAATATTTAATTTTCTTTTTTGAAGAGGAAAGCAAGTGTTAAAATGAAATGAAAGAGTTGAAAAAAAAGAATTATATTTGTCGTTTGTATCAACAGTATTATAAACCGCTTCCCATGACTCCTGCATCAAGTAATCAATGAATAATTTTATTTTACTTTTTGTAAACAATCTAGTCATACGTGTATTATTTATTGTGTCAGTGAATGCATTTCTTATAATGGTAAGAATTTGTGCATCGTGGTCACTGTATCCTAAATCTTTTGTTTCAACTTCATATCGAGTAGTTTTGTTAATTATAATTTGATCAATTGCCTTCATCGAATTTTGTGTGATCCGTGTAGGTACATTAATTGTAATGTCTAAATTGAAGGAATTAATTAAATTGAGAAACTTTTCTTTCTCGCAAGATTCGACCAGAAAATCAATGTTAAAATCTCCGCATACAACAATGGATTCAAAAGAGCGATTGCTGACTTTGTTAAGTGTTATCTCCAGGTTTTCTAAGAACAAAATATAATCTGCAGTTCTCTTTGTTGGATGTCTGTAGATGCAAAGTATTATCACTTTTGGTGAAGTAAGATGTACAACAGAAATTTCGAAAATATTTTCAATGGAATACACATTTAATTCCGCCAAGGAGATAGAATCAATATTATTTCTAACGTAAATACAAGAACCCCCATACGTAGGACCTTTATGCGATTCTCTCTCTCTGCAATAAAAGCCTGCGAGGTGAAAGTTTGGAATTTGGAAAATGCTCAGTTCATTAGGAGATAACCAATGTTCTGTAAAGCAAAGAACATCCATTTGATTTAGATCGTTCTGTAGAGTTGCCTCGATAAACTCAGTTTTATTTGAAAGGGATTGAACATTATGGTGAAGAATGTTTAGTTTTTGCAAGCACCTACCCGAATGTTTTTCTGCTGCATCTGACTGTAGTTGCTATATATTTACTCCATTTTTACCTCGAGTGCGTGGTCGAAGGTTGTAGTGTATCCCGGCAGTGACAGGTTGTGAGGAAAATGGGGCATCGGGTGTAGATGAATTGGTTGCGGGAATGGGAGAAACGGGAGTAGGTTCAGAGGAAGAGGCAACAGAGTTCGAAATAAGGGTGGGGTGTGGAGAATATATTGCATATTAATGCATTTGTTTGTAATAAAATTGCAAATAAATTAAACAAATACATGTATCTTGAAAATAAATATTTTTTTCTCTTTGATTTTTGCACACTGCAAGAAGAAACAATTATTAACCGTTGTACCAACTGTCGCGATGGAAACTTAAAAAAAAATACGTACTAAGTTACGAAATCAAAAGTGTATTCAAAGGATAGAAGGGTAGAAAATCGCGTGCATTTCTTCAGAGGGATGAGGCAAGGTGGTACAAAGGGAAACTAGAGTCGACGTCCAGTTTATTCTCTAGGGATACCCGACATGAATGGCGAAAATAATTTTCCTTGATACCCGGCAATCCCTTCTAGAAGGTTTTGCTATCAGCTTGCAGGATCAGTTACTGTATAATGATATATCGTGTTATAAAATATAAATCGTGTCGAAGATTGTGAATGAGTTTAATAGGCTTTGGGGCTGCAATTCATTCGGACGGACTTGAGAAAAACAAAAAGTCGTGTGGGGAAGAAAACTAGTGGTGAAAGGTGAGGAAAGGTTAAGGTGAAACAAAATGCAGTCTGTCTCAAAATATCAAAGATACCTAATACGGACCCTAGGGATCCCAGAATTGAAGATGTGGTTTCCAAAACCAACTAAGTCAATTTTTTTATTTCGAAGTTATCCCTGTTTATAAGTAGTTAATGAATCTAACATGATATAAATGGAAATAAAGTATTTCCAAAAAGTAGTTTGTCAAGAAGTTATTAAGCCGAAAAAACTGTGATTATTTCGAAATCGTGCTTACTTATGTATTTAAGGACATAAAAAGCTCTTTTACTGAAAAAAAAAAAAAGCATTTTCTGACTTAGTGGGTTTGGGAATCCACCTCTTCAATTTGCAAAGGAAGCTACAATCAAGAACGTTAATGTTATTCTGATTCGTGTCGGTCAGTCATCATTATGAAGACTTGCGCAAGCGGTCAAAGAAATCGCATCACCACTCCGAGGGAACTTTTGAGAGAACGAAGAATATTGTGAAAGGAATTTCTTTTATTTATTTATTTATTTTACGTAAAAAAAACAGTTAAAAACTGCGTATGACGTGCTATGGGGAAAAGTGAATTGTGTGCACATTTTCAAAATTCTGTGATCCCTACACTAAGTCATATACTACTTAAATTTTGAATTTTCAAAGGGAGGAAAAACAAACAAAAAAACTCCCATGTAATAAAATCTATTTTCAAGGATAAATAAGCAATAAATTTTGAATTTTGAAAGGGAGAAAAAACAAACAAAAAACTCCCATGTAATAAAATCTATTTTCAAGGATAAATAAGCAATAAATTTTGGCTCTTATTACTTCCTGCCGCGACAACATGGAAACGATAATTTGAATAACTGTATTTCCCACTGAATTCTAGAAGACGTGCACAGATAATGAAGTTACATTTATGTCCAGAAGCAAAACAAGGGCCATCTCAGCATTTGCTCAATGGATCAGGGAAACTGGACGAAAAACCTGATCGAGATGGGGGTCATTGACCCGGAAGCTGTATTACAATAGTTGTTACAGGTTGTTTATACTCATTTATACAGTCCAAATGGTAATTAATGCATTATGTATCATTGTTAAAATTAATGTTACTTTTCTTGTGATGCTCAGTATAGTCTCTAATTGTATAGAAACAGTTATGCAGCAGCTTTTATTTTTGCATGTAAAGAGGAACATAAAGAATTTTAAAATCAGGGAGATTCGTAGGGGTGGAATTGTGTCAGGAACACGGAGTATCCAGACTGTGATTGCAGTTTATGAAAACAGAATTGCTGTGAGAATGAACTATAGTTCATACGAAGTTGTAGTTGTTGACGTAGAGCGGTGCTTTTGCGAAATCCATCACTGCCCCGTGGAGGTCGTCTCAGAGTGCTGACAAATGCAGCGGCGGCGGCGGCGGCTTTAGAGGAGCCCAGTACGTTTACAGTGCGCCGGTAAGATAGTTTTATTTATAACTTGTATGCTACTCAAGATTCCATTATTCAATTTTTAGATTAATAAGAAAGTAATTTCAGCAAATTTCTTCATAAATTCATGAATTAAAAATAGTACATCTTCATACATTGCATTCCTTATAATTTCGTTATTTCGTACTTGCTTGTCAAAGACTGACGGTAAAGAAAATACGTGCAATGGAAAATTATCCTTCATATCAATTCTTTAAGTACGTGTTACATTCACAATTTGGTATGTTTATCATCAGAAAACTAGTGGTGCTAATACAACACACGTAGTTTTTTGCGATATTGTTAATGGCTGAATATTATTATTATATGACAATTTCTGTCTTACATTTCAACAACCATTTGAAAAATTCTAAACCAAACAAAGCGTGAAAATACATAATTTTTTTAAAATTCAAATGCTTAAACGAAAACGGCTTTCTGCCATTGAATTCTGTGCATTCACGTTCTTCATAAATGTACCAACGATGCACGATGCGTATTTTAGCCGTAAATAAAATAATTAGTTTATATTAACACGAAAGAAAAGGTAGCAGTTATTATCGCCTTCTGTTATCAGTGCGACATTACAACAATGGGTTAAAAGCAACAATGACTGCTAATTCGTATGGGATACACATTTTGCCAATTAGCATTGTTGTTACCGCTAGCGAGAAAATGAAAATGGATAGAAAAATATAATATATTTATATTCATCAAAATTACTCGACTTTTACATGCATTATTTTTCATTCCTACAACTTATTAAGCTAAGCGAAATCTATTCGTTTTCACATTTAACTCGATTAAAGGACTCAATTTAAAATAGGTTTTAATTAATTTCTAAAAGATTAATTTTAAAACTTATAACAAAAGCTCTAAGAAGAAACGAACAAAGGAATATGAAATAATATTCAAATTCTAACCTACGAAGCAGCCAACCGAAGCAGCCCCCCAAAGCGATGATTGATTCATTGATTACATAAATTTAAATAACCGATCACTGGCTTCCGAATCGCTCAGAGCCGTCTTATCGACGGAAACAATGATAGTCACCAGCAACCTTGTTTTTCGTTGTAATTCACCGGGATTTCTGTTTCTCAATGTCGAAGAAGCGGAATTGCGGGCTTCTCGAGGGCGTGGGCAATGTCTATAGCTGTGTTTCGCTTCCCTGCTTTGGAGCGCCTGTTCCCTTGGTAGGCATTCTCTCTGGGGGCGGCACAAACCGGACGGGAACGACGATTTGCGTCGCGAAAAGTATGGAACTTTCATATCTTTCAGTAACTTCCAGTTCGTGACCGCTGCTAATTTTTTCACAGCATACTGAAGAAGTGAATCTATAGAAAATATGCGGCTAGATTTTGATCTGAACCAGTTGAAAGGTTTTTGTCATACTCAGTCGGATCAGATGAGTTTCTCCTTTGAAGTGTTACATCTTTTGCTAGAGTCAGACACCATACGTATCTGGCAATTTAGGTCATGTCTGCATACACACACACACACACACACACACACACACACACACACACACACACAGTGGTTTTTTAAATGAATATGATTTTTCATTGTTTTCCATATGGACAATTCACTTCATTATCGGCTAATCCCTGACATGGATATCTTGTTTCCAAGTCAGCGATTAGCTAATAATGACTTAACTAATCATGAAAAAATAACAGAAAACCGCATACTTTCAAAACTAGACCATATATCTGTGATTGGATGGAATTGGTGATGTCCAGTGATTCTTTGCCGCCTGATTGTTATATAGTGATGCTCCATTTCCCTTTAATTTACAGTTTACTTTTTGAAGTAGTGTTTATAAAATGATTGTTTTTTATTTATTTTTCGTCAATGGTTCAATATTCTTGTTTCATTCTTAAAAGATTTCCTTTATTTTTATTCTTACTTCTACATCATATTTTGGCAGATATTGACAAAAAATACTGTTGATGCAATTATTCGATCAATATATTGTAATGTGCAGATCGTACTGCCTTTACGTTTTTCTTGTTTCGGTCATGTTTTGATTACCTAAGGCAAGATTTTGTAGATACACCGCGCGAGTAAACATGCTAAACAAACAACACCCACTTTCAAATAGCTTTAACTTTGTGGATTAGGTGTATTCCACACTATTGTTTTGTAAACAGTTCCCCAGTTGGTATTAAAATTCACATTTTCAATAGAATATTCGTAAAAAATTAACGTACATAGCACTAGGTAAAGGTGATGAATTAATATCCGAGATTTTCCACTACTGTTATTCATGATTATACATTTTATTATTCACCCAGATACGTGTTACATCAACGTATTTTTTGATAAAATTAACGTGGTATAATATTCTGAAAGCAGATGGACATTTTCAGTGTAATGGACATAAGTTAATCCGCTTCTTTTATTTTCGTACATTTTGCTGACGTGGAACGAGAGCGCCGTCGCGGGATAGAGCTCCTCTTTTGCCCAGAAGGCCAACAAGTCAACATTTTCAGGGTGCTCTAGCGCCTTAACCGTATTTTTAGAACGTTAAAGAGAATATGTACATTTTGTAGGAAATTTTGCCTACGTTAGTATTGTAAAATGTTGCTATTTCGGTAAAACACATTGTGTTGGATATACGAGCGAAAGCGTGCAATATTTTTTAAAGTGTTGTTGTGTTTTTTTTTCCCAATTTTCTCCGTGAAGCCGAGGTGACAAACATGAAATACGAATTCAGCTCCCCCTAAAACATATAACACAGTTGAGAAAAAACTTCCGGAATTTTTTCTGGAACCTTTTAAACATCAGGTAAAGGATCCAGGATACTTTTCATCATGTGAAACTTTGATTTTGAGCTCCTAAAAGCGAGGAAGAAGCGCTCAGCAGGCACAATGCTCGTATCCTCTTCTTTTTTGCATTGAGAGTTGTGAGCAGCAAGGGAAGCAACGTCGCAGGAAAAACTGCTGCTTTTGCGTGCCACTAGGAAGCCACTGACGCGTCATCATGATGGCATCATCATGTGACTGAAACATCAAGCACACACAAGTCTGGTTCAGCGTATTATCACGGATACAGTACCTGTATACACTGAAGAGTATGATGAAACTACGAATCGATGTAACTAATCTTCGGTGTTACTAATCTTCGTACTTAAGATTGGAAGCTTCGCTGTCGAGTGTCATTAACCTCAACGTTCAATCTTATCATCGATGTGTTATTAAAATCGGGGGAAATATCGAAAAGATTGTGTCACTTGAGGAGGATTTGCCACTTGAACGAACGTTGGCTCTGTATCTCTTGCTCATTTATAATGGATAAACAATAAAGGGACTGAAACTAAGGATTACATAATATTCATCTAGCATAGAAACATTTTTAATGTATTTCGACGTTATGTCAGTTTCCTCATATCGAGTAGGTTGGATTTGAGGTTTTTGCTACTTAAGTGTTTAGAGTGATATAAGTGGAGAGTGCTATTCCGGACATTTCAGTTGTTTTTTGTTTTTTAATAAGACAATAAATTCAGTGAAATCCCCTTTTATTTATTTAACGTCAAAAAACAATTGCAGTCCCTGTGACGTAGACCCTGAAGAGAAGAGCAATCCGTGCTCTGCTGTCCTAACTCGTGTACATGTTAAATTGAATTATAAATACGGGTAACAACGAGCGTTTTAGGGGTAAGAATTGATTAAAATTATTCGCTTTCGTGTAGTAAAAATTATTTGTAAAGGCAAATCAAATTCAGCTTCAGTCTATTATCCCTAGTGCTTTACGTGAAGGAATCGACTTATTGATATCGATAAAATGGAAAACGATTTATTGAATATCTGCATTCCCGAAAGAGCTCAAGAAAACGTTCACAACTAATAAAGCTACACTTCTGTCCAGAAGTAAACCAAGGGGCCATTTCACCATTCGCTCAATGGATCAGGGAGACAACGAAAAACCCAGATCGAGATAGAGGCCATTGACCCAGAAGTTGAGGTCTTTTAGAATTCTAGTCTAAATGTCTATACGTTCGGTAGCGTATGAATAAAAATTTCGAGAATATTCTCAAAAATGAGTAAATTCTCAATCTTGAGAAAATATTCGCTTTCTTAGTCTCATTAAAGCATATGCTCACATCTACATGAATAAAAACCGAAAATTTACTCTTTTCGTGAGCATATCCTCAGATTCTTTTGAGTCTGGTCTTGACTTTTAAAAGTGAGGTTATTGTACCTTTGTTGTAAGGAGGACTCTATCAAGAAATGGCTTTGTTCATGAATAAAAGAAATTCAAAGTGGTACGGCGCGGCGTCAGTATAGAACTGTGGAGTTTGTTAAGATTTTCGGAGAGAAATATTAAATTCGTCGCAATGCTTGTTTTCTTTCTTTTTCTTTTTTTTTTTTTAATTTGTTGCGTCTACAACTTGACGCAACGCGTCTCCAAGCCCCCTTAAGGGGCGTTGAGCGCTTTGCGCTTTGGGGAGTAATCCTTTATTAATGTGCTTTATTTCTGGAGTAATCCTCCGTTACTGTGTAATTATTGCACTGAATAATTACTATATTTGTCAAGTCTCGTCACGTCGCAGTCAGTCAGTGCCTTTTATCCCTTCGGCCAAGGGCTCGACGCCGTTAGATCCCGGGATTCCTGGCCGGTCACCCAACCAGGAACCCGCGAGTCTCGAATTCGCTTAACCTTCGAGACTTCATGGAGCGTAGTAAACGAATTCGGCTAGCGCCGGCGGGTTCAATCAAGAAAAGATGGAAACTGGATGTGGCACTCGTTTATATGAAATGAAAATGAAAGTTATTTTTTGTTATTAGGTGATCTTGATCTTTTCAGTGAGGTTTGTGGAGATTTGTGCATTTTCCAGACATCCAACACTTTGAAAAACACGTTGTTGAGGTTATTGGCCGTGTAATTTGCCATTGCCCCAAATGAATGAAGTTAACACACTCCGAAAAGGAAATTAACATAAAAAATTACGAGCCAGAACAAATATACGTTTATTTCCTCTATCTGCAACTTGTATTATTCGCACATTCGTATTAAAAAACTACGATATTTGGCGATGAATAGAATAATACAAAAGGGTATTCAAGCAAAAATGTAAACAAATAAATGAGAATAGGACTACTGGCGTGAATGTTACCCGGCCTGAAACTGCGTAATACTCCAGAATATGGAAAAATTCAGACATTTACGAAATGAAGAAAATTAACAATTTCATTGCCTTGCTTACTTGAAATGAAGGTTCGAAATAACGATTTGAAACGGAAGAACAGTTCTCTTTGCGGACGATACGAACATCCTTCGAAGGTTTGAAATGATTCGAAACGGAAGAACAGTTCTCTTTGCGGACGATACGAACATCCCTTGCAATAAAGAAACCGTAAATAGTACAATATTAGATGTTTCAAATCGGTTCCGAAATAACAAATTAATAGTAAATGCAAAGAAAACAGTTTTATTGCAGTTTTCCATTTCAAACGAACCATTCTGTGCTCCATTGAAAATGAACGGTGTACTGATGTTAAGGCAACAAAACTTTTAGGTCTCTCAATTCAGTCAAACCTTAAATGGAACGTCCATTTAAATGAATTGAACACAAAATTAAGTTCATTATGCTACGCGTTCAGAATTCTTTCAAATTCAGCCAGCCTTCATACTGCTCGTTGTGTATATTTCGCGAATGTTCATTCCCGCCTGAGATATGGCATAATACATCTTATAGCTCCCAGACTTTTAGATTACAAAAACGAATTGTACGAATAATAACCAAATTCCACCCACGTGATTCTTGTATCAACAGTATTGCTACATATATAAGAGCCCAAAATTTATTGCTTATTTGTCCTTGAAAATAGATTTTTCTTACATGGGAGCTTGCCTTTTTTTCTCTCCTCTTCATTCGTTCAAAATTCAAGTAGTATATGAATTTTGAAAATGTGCACACAGTTCACTTCTCCCCTTAGCACGTCCTACGCAGTTTTAACTGTTTTTTTGACGTAAAATAAATAAATAAATACATAAAATTAAATAAATAAATTAAATAAATTAAATAAATTAAATAAATTAAATAAATTAAATAAATTAAATAAATTAAATAAATAAAGTTTTGGTTTGTCCGTGATTAATTACGCACTACATAATTAGAAAGGGGTTATAGCAACTACTTCGTTCTTCCTCGGGAGCGTGTTATCGTAGCAATAGAGAGATGCTGCCGAATCGCGAGTGAAATAACTCTTCCGCATTTTATGTGCTCCGCTACGCCTGGAATCGAAGGAAATCGGAAAATACTTGTCACAATGCAACAACGGTAGATTTAATAAACACCGGCACTGACAGCACACAAACGAAAACTCAGTTTGCCATGAACATATACTCATCACTCGGAGAACATTTTTTGACATACGAAATTGAGCAAATGCTCATTGGTTGAAGAATATTCTCAGAACAAATGCTCATGCTCGTGAGAAGATTCTCTGAGCAAATGTTTCTCCATTATTCATCCCACCCAATAAATACAATAAAAATTTCTCCTCAACTGTTTTGCTGCCACCTACGCTACATCGTCAATCCTAAGCCCGTGTCAATCAGCAGTAGACGATTCTCTTCATTATACTTCCAATAAATAGAGATATTGCATCATATCTTAAAATGTGCCGGATATATTCTTATGTCCAGGGAACAGATTTATGTACACTAAAACTGTGTAAAATGAGTAAATATATATGCAATTATTTTTATCAAAATATGGAGTTAAATATGGACTTAATATGATAAAAAATGACTACGGTAAAATAATATTTCATTGTCGGTTGATAAACCATCTTTAAATTCTGAAATGTAACTTCTGATTTTACACTGGCTGATTGTGCTACTTTTGACATTTTACATTTTTAGATGGATTATTAGAACTGAACCAACACAGTATTCTGACTGAATTGTCACTGACAATGATCTGTATAAGTTGAATTCTGATGTCTAGGTTTTTGTGACGTCATGCGACTTCCGGGTGGCAGGCTTAGAGGGAACGATAAGGGGTACGCGCGTGTCCCACAGACCATCGAAGTCTCAAGGTCAGCTGTCAAACCAATCCAATAGTTCAGCACCTCCTCGCCCCCCCCCCCACTTCATCTTGCGGGACACTCAGGCCCCTCGCACAGGGCCTCCGGGCCGCAGAGGGGATCAGTTCTTCACGTAAATCAAAACATTAACATTCTTAACTTATTTTCCCATTGTCGATTCTTATTGTCCATTGCCAAAAAGGAATTACTAACAATTTTTACGGTCACTTTGTTGAGATGCATTTTTAATATTAAATGAAATTTAACTGTGAAGCTTAATGATTGCTGATGGACCGGATGGAGGCATAGGGACTGATTTTATAAGAAATATGGAAAATATGTGGACTTTTATTCAAACAAGTACAAAAACACAAAATATGAAAAAATATGGAATATAAAAGTCGTATTTTTCAACTCTACACACTGTTAAACAAAGATAATGCAAATTAGTATCGATATTAGCTTATTTAGTAAATATGTATTTACGTAGAAATCCCTTCCTTGCTTAAGATAATCATTGCCGATTAAATTGAAATGAAATAAGTATAAAAGGGATTGAATTTAATATTAAGCGGACGAAATAATTATTCGCATAATTTGATATAATAATGAATATTAATTATTATAATTGATTATTGTAATTTGATATAATAATGCATGTTTATTAATATATAAATTAAATTGATAATTATTTACTGAAATTATTGTTTATTATTATCAACATTATTATATTAAAAATATAACTATATATTGTAACGCCACACCCTCCGTGAACGGACCTGATAGACTCCAACCTCGATTTTAATAATTAAAACATTTGGCATGACGCAAGCCTTCGGCCCGACCCTCCGCCGCCCCGACGGTCCCGGCCACCCTCTCCCCCCCCCCCGGCCGTCCCGACTGAGCACGGGCGTTTAGTTGATGACCCCCCTCAGAGACCTGCTGCATGCGACGTCTGTTTTTGGCAACTCGAGCCCAAGATACGACCCACCGCCTCGTGCCCATGCCGCAACGAGGCGTCGCCAAATAGATTCTATAGATTCAAAAGACCTCGTTTTTGAAGGTCGACAACTCCCCCTCCTCCGCCCAGCGCCAGCGGTCAACAAAATGTCTCCACTGAAAGCACGGAACTTCCGAAAGACGCCGCTCAAGGAATAAGCACTGCAAAACGGAAATCGAAAAGAAAATGACAAAAAAATTATGCATGGATAGTTGGACCTCGACAACGCTGGCATGCATCAAGAACGTGCTCTTAATATACGATGTCATGTTTATTGGTATGTTTCTTTGAAGGAGCTAGTAGAGATGGCTGTTTAGAAATGAAAATTCCCTTTCCATTTCTTCGATCATCCATTGTGGATACTCAGTATAAATCTTGCCAAAAAATGATATCTAAATATATTTAAATAAAGGGGGTTAACTACACTTTTGAATTTTTTAGACACACTTGGCTTTCCAAAGACATGATTTCTTTTTGTGACCAAAGGTATGCCATAATCTGAAGTTTTTGGTTGAGACAGAGATGAATAAAATAATGCGAGAATGAAATAAGTGTGCGAGGAGTGCGAGTAAGGATTTTTTCTGGAAAATTTAGAACGTGTAAGGTACGTTATGTTGAAAAACAAAAATAATTTGTCGGGCTTGACAGTGAAAATTATACGGGAGTTTAGCCCGGTAGCCTACCTATGGCGGTAAATAACTTTTTGGTGGAGGGGTCTGAGTTACCTGAAGGAGCAGAAATAATTTTGGGAGGTAAAGTATTTTGAGAGATGTGTTTACATGTTCTTAGCTAACAGAAAATAAAATATGTATTTTTTATTGATTTATTTTTTATTACTTCTTTTAGAGGAATAATCATTTGTCACCGTAAGTTGGCAGTGCGGAAAATGGACCCAGTAGCTTCAGTGTTGGCCAACAGATCGCTTCGCGATCGTAATTTGTGACCTAGAACTTAATCTTGGATTCCTTTTGTCCTAACAGATCTCCATTTTTCGCTTGTCTGTGGGTTCACAATTAAGGAACAACGTAAATATTTTTTTCTCCAGTTTTCTTGCTTTCTGAGAATGCTTCTGCGCCACTGCGACTTGTATTTCTGAAGTTCTTAGTTTGGAGTGTTGCTCACAGATGGTGCTGCAGTCCGCTACAATCCCTTCTTTGAGACCGTATCTTCGACTTTCCACTACTGAAAAATTATCACGATTGTTATAAAAGGACTGCAACAATAAATTGTATTATAATGATGAGACTTTAAATCATTTACTGACATTTTAATCAAAATAAACACAATACATTATAAAATAATATCTTGCTCTCTTGCGCTGCCGAACGGATACAGAGTATAATCATGTATGTCTTAAATCAGTTGGAAACGAAGCAAAAGACAATATGTTAAAAAGAAAACTAAATTTAAAGTTGAAATCATAGAAAAAAGTCGGTTGATCGCAAGCGAATATTTAACAACGCTTAATTCGAATTTCGTAGGCAAATTTGAATAAAAAATGAATCAATAATACGCCAATATCACAGTAATTACCAACGTTGTATTATATTCGAACCCATAATGTTTGATACTACTATCACACTTTGACTTATCACACTACTACTATCACATTTTGAACAATATCTTTGTGATATTTTCCTGATTAGTGCTTTTTCCTTCATGCTTTTAGTAGAACATGTGCTTTTTCCTTCATGCTTTTAGTTGAATTTAATACATTTACCTAACGTAGACAACAGAGGAAATATTCTGCAGTGGAAACAGTGATTTGTCTGGAATATTCTCTCTAATCAGACAGAAACTACAACAAAACATATTGCTGAAGCAGATGAAATCTTTTTGTCGATTTGGACGGTAAAGAGATGATGAATGCAAGCACTGGACGATCTCCGCTACCAGGTACTTTCATAGACGATGATGAAACCGAAGTTTTTCCTTGCCATAAATCCACATGTGATGCAGCTTGCTAAAATGCATGTCGCACGTACCATCAAGGGTCGTATGGGAAGACAAAACTATTCCTTAGGATTTGTTTAGCACACATGTGCCTAATAAAAATAATGTTAAATGTGAATTGTCATATAATCAAATGGCATGCTCAGGCATGCAGCTGCAGAAAATCTGGACTGAAATGCTCTCCTCTTGGCAATCATAGTTCTGAGCATGCATGTATTAATTCCCCTGAAACTGACGAAGCTGGGATTTGCATTTATCGTTCAAAATTGCGTCCGAGAGAGAGAGAGAGAGAGAGAGAGAGAGAGAGAGAGAGAGAGAGAGAGAGAGAGAGAGAGAGAGAGAGAGAGAGAGAGAGAGAGACACACGCCAAAACATTTTCGTTCTATATTGTACACAGCAATTAATTTAATGTGGATCTTGAATAAAAAACCTCATGAACCTTCAGCCTCGCCTGTCTCGGCAACTCTGCCTGCTCAGTGCACATTATATGCGGGATGTGTATTGCGGGTTGCGTGATTTGCTTTGTAAATGTCAGACGTTTCCCACCCACTCTTCTAGGGACTTTAAATATACTTTGAAAATGAGTGCAACAGTTTTGTGCATTTATTTTAGAGTATATTATACATTTAGATACATTGTTGTAGCGCCCAGTAATATTTTCGCTTCGAAATGTGGTTACGAATTATCATTTTTTTTTCAAGTTTTCTAATCCTATATCATAGGCTAAGGAAATACGATAGTTTACTACAGTTTATGACTAAAGAATTCGGTCACAGGTGACGGATAAGTGCGGAGAAATGAAAGGGAACAGGTTGGACCCGGGTTTGCAAAAACTGTTTTACTGTGTCTAAGAACACCGGCCCAGGCACGAAAAAAATCTTAAAGCTTCATATCAGAACACTTGTGAATTTTTTCCCATTTTTTACGTTGCTGGGCCGTAGTTAAAAAACTGAGACATTTGTAGTCAAATACTTGGCCGCCCAATAGACGCCGCGTCCCAGGCGTCTGCGACCTTCTCCCAGGAGGAAGGTCACAGAATGGCGGCTGAAACATTGGTCACTGTGCCTAGGACGCGGCATCTCCCGGACAGCTGAATAGTTACTGGCTCCGGCAGCGGAAGCCTCTGCTCTCACATCTGTTGATGTTTCAGGCTAGAGAAAAAGTTGTTTTTTCCCTTACCTAAGTATTTATTCTTGTATACGTATAAATAAGTATATACAATCCGGACTCTGCGAAAACTCTACACTTTGTAAATAATAATTGTATCAAAACTGAAAATTAATATAATGTAGCGCCCTACTGCGAACACCCATCCAAAGAAATGTGATTTACAGCATTATAGACACGTTACTGTACGAGAAAATCCATTCTAATATTGCTGAACGTTGAAATAAAAATTCACAGAAAATAAAATAGTTTCTTTAATTTTATCGTGAAAGATGATTTCGGTATTTTCCTTCAATTTAATTTTACATTGATTTCGCCTTCTCTTTTCTGTCCACCCATGCTATGGAAAGGGAGCACCCAAAAGAACTAAATATGCAAAATTGAAGAAAAAAAGACGATCATAAAAGTCATATTTTGTGGAATACTGCCTAAAAATATAATTCGGGTTCAACATGTCCCCCTTCATTTCCCCACTGCCGCTTATCTATCCTTCACCTGCACCCAAACTGTCCTTCATCATTTCCCCGTTTGTTATCTACCCGTCCTCCGAAACAACTCATTTTCAGAATTTACTTGTCCTAAAGAAAGTCGTGTCCCTATGAAACACGCAAACCTCAGAGTTATTCGCGGTTATAATGTGAGTTGCAATATTTTTTTTTTGTACGTCATAATCTGCAAAATTTTATATTTTCTTCTGAAAACTATTCAATGTAGTATGGGGTGTAATTCTCTATCCAGCAGTATCACACTTTCAAGGTTTTTTGTCGATGGTTTCTTGTAAACTGCCAAAAACTACCCTCTTTCCTCAGCGAATGATATACCTATACAGAGGATTAGAAAGCTTAAGAAAATGATAATTTGTAACTACGTTTCAAAGTCAAAATATTATTGGATGCTTCAATAATGTATACAAATATATAATAAACACTAAAATAAATGCACAGAACTGTTGCAGTCATTTTCAAAGTATATGTAAAGTGAAGGTGATTTAAAGGCGGGAAAATGGTTTTCATTTTTTTAACTGCAGCCCAACTGTCGAAAAATCTGAAAAATTCACATTTTGTGTTTTAAGAGGAACATTTGAAAGATTTTTCGATTCTGTTCCATGGTTCGAAGACAAAAAAAATTCAAAAATCTTTTTTTGCGTTTGAATTTGGACCTGAGAAAATATAAAAAAAATGTTTTTCTGATAGTATTAATTGTTTTCTTATTTATCATATTTTTCAGTCATGTAAATAATGCTCAGTTGACAAAAAATTATAATCAAAACACACCTTTTTGGCTGTAGAGAGATGTGGGTGATGGGACGGAGGCTATGAAACCTTTCAAAAATATTATTTTTGTTAGAATATATATAATGTAACTACTCGTATGTCATTTGGTTTAGGGGAAATTTTTACTGTCTTATCCAGGGGTACCCTTCGCTTGGGCCCCTTCCGACCTTCATTAGGACCTATTATGCTTAATAAAAAATCACTCCTTTACGTTTGAAAAGAGAACCATCTCTCCGGAGTCCCTTACAAGGGACCTTTCAACAAGTTCAGGTCGAAATATGTGCTGATGTCTTTTCTATTGAAATATATTCACTATTTACTCGTGCTGGAAAAAATGAACTGCCGTCCCGCTCTGGAAGTAAGTGAAAAAAATAAAATAATTTGATTGGTTTTGGCCACGCTGTTTTCGTTTACGCCATGGACAATCCTTGGTGCAGCGAACGACTTACGAAGTGCTGACGTTGTTTGCTAGGATCTCTAGTTGTCGGTTTATCCGACTGTTCGCAGGGCGGAAAACAGTAGTTCATTTCGGGGAACATTGTGCCCTCCCGGTGTACTAAATCTGTAGATTGATTTTGTTTACTCATCAGTTAGTGATTAGGGATTAATCGCAATTGGTACGACAATCCATGGTGGACCATGCGACACTCTATTACTTAATACGATTAATAAACACAACCAAATGGATTATATTTAGACCGATTAATCTACTGTCCAATTAAAATTTACGATTATAGAACTCTATAATCGTAAATTTTAATTGAATTCGATCATTTCAATTAAATTTTATTTTTTAAAATTTTTTAATGCATTTAGATTTAATTAAAAAATGCCATTTCGGCAAAAATCGAGCTTCGTCATAAGTATCTACTGACAATGCGGCGTATTCCGCAAGGCGGCTTTGAGCGGCTCCGAAGGCGATGATATGCTCATTGATTATTATAATAATACAAATCAACCAACGATTTGCTTTGCGTCGCTCAGAGCAATCTTGCCGAATGTAAGAATGAGAGTCACGAGTAGTGTTATTATTGAGCTCAGTCACAAGATGACACCAGCTTGGATAATAATCAAAATGACTGCTAACTGAGGTGAACTATAAACGCATTCATTTGAACAATCATCCATTGATGGGTCTGTATCAAAAATAATAGGAGGTTGGCAAACAATGTCAACTATACTTGCATACCCCATCTCGATCGGGTTTTTGTCCAGTTTCCCTGATCCATTGAGCAAATGCTGAGATGGCCCCTTGATTTGCTTCTGGACGTAAATGTAGCTTCACTATGCGCACGTTTTGTTGAGCTTTCCTTTTGCTTGTAGTGGTAGCTTAGGGTGAGTTTCTATATGTTAGCAATAGAGAAAAATCAAATCCGTTCGTTTACCGTTACAAATAAGTTTTCTAAAATTGGGCAACGAAAATATCTAGTTTTTGAAATGTTAATCTCTCGCTTTTTAAAATATTTTATTATTATTATTATTATTATTATTATTATTATTATTATTATTATTATTATTATTTCATCTTTCAATTATTAATAGTTAAATAGTTGGGAAGGGATTCTGAAACTTAGGAAAGCGTGCACAGATGATTTTCTCCCCCCATACGTCACATTCAGTGTTTGACTACATAAATAAAAACATACCGTGGGCACCCTTTGGCATCACAACGGTTTTCTGTTTCTCAATGTCGAAGAAGAAGAGGAAGAAGAAGAAGACGAAGACGAAGAGGAAGAGGAAGAAGAAGAAGAAGAAGAAGAAGAAGAAGAAGTGCTCGAACGCCGCGCGGGGCATTGCGGGCTCGTGGCGGGCGCCGGCTGGACATAGTACATCAGCATCGTGTTGCGCTGCCCTGGATTGGCGCTCGTGTCGTTAGGAGCGCTTGGTCGCTCGGCGGACGTTCTCTCACAACCCGCGCGAACGACGGTTTGCGTCGTGAAAAGGGTGGATATTTTTTTCAGTCACTTCCAGTGCGTGACGGCGACTATTTTATTACAGCACAGTAAATAGGAAAACAATTAGGTCAGATTTCGACCCGTACCTGTTGAAAAATCCCTTGTTAGTTGTTTTTAGATGAGTTTCCTGACTATTACTCTTCTTGGTAAACATTTTCACGAAATGCCGACAATTTGATATTTTTACACCGTCAATATTTATACGGCAAATTGATCATACAAATGCCGACTTTCCCCGCGAGAATGGGCGTATGAAGCTGCCGCGACGAGGCCGTTCTTCGTAGGTCCGTGGGATTGTCTTGCGAGCATCTCTTGGGGAAGAATCTGTGTGTCAACATATCCTCAACTCTGGTATTCCTAGGGTCACGAGTCGAGGAACGTTCTCTGCCACTCCTTTACGATTATGCAATCTGTTCGAAACCATTTCCTCTCAACTATCGCCTCTCTTCTGACATCTTCACAACAGCTCTCTGCGTTTTTCAGCCAGGCTTAATACAAAGGTGCTGTTTTTTGCACGCGTCATGTTTGCCGTGTGGATTGATTGATTAATTTTTTCGTGTTTCCGGGCGCGTCAACTACTGTGGTAATTAGTCCCGTTAGTGTAGTGCATGTTTTTTTCTCGGGAGATGACGGTGATCTTCCCCCGCTGGATGGCGAGGTCCGGCGCCGACCTGCCGTCGGCTAGTGGGGTTTCCCCCTAACCAAGACTCTCCCACCAGCAGGGCACCGCCCCAGCCGGGACAAGCTCTAAGCTCTCGACCGGTCTCCCGCAATATGTGGTAGTGTAGTGAATGTTAGTGTAAGTGTATGTGTAAAGGGAGAGGATAGGACAAGGAAGAGGAAGGACAGATCGCGCGCGGTCCGTGGTCCGTTTGTTAGGGGACTGCTCCGGCATTCGCCTGGTGTTGATCGGAGAAATCACGGAAAACTACCGATCAGAGCAGCCGGCCGCTAGAATTCTCCTCCAGACGGCGACTGAATTCGACCTAGCTGAAAAGCTAGTGTCGAAAATCCTGCCGCCGTCAGGACTCGAACCTAGGACCTCCCGGTCAGAGGCGCTGCTGTGACATCAGCTTATGCACTGAGCTACCGCTCCCGGTTTGCCGTGTGGAATGGGCCCATTGGAGAAGACCACATGCTATGAAAATGTTTCGAGTTGCTTGAAAAAAAATGTTACAAATTGCACACTGCAATTCAAATTATCGAGTAAGATTTTTACTTTCTCGTATGCGTACACACATACGGAGTACTATACGTAGTTCAGAAGAAAGTTTTGTAAAGCTGCGGAAAATCGAATTCGAGAATACACGTTTTTTGAATGATTGAATGATGTTTGAATGATGTTATATATGTAATGTTTCTCGAAAACTCAAGAGCTTTCTGTGAAAATGAGCTCAAAATTCTGCATTTTCTGAAACGCTCAAACGCCATTTACTCAGAAATGGTTCCAAATTTTTCTCGAAACTTTCTCAACGGATAGTGCCAATTGCAGTTTAGAAAGACATCAAGTTCATTTTGAGATATTTTATTTTTTCAAAAATTGCACAAAGGAAATTTTAATGAAATATCTCTCAACGTCGGTAATATGTACGCTTCCAGCGATTTGCAGACATTATTGCATTTGTGAATGTAAGGCCTTCAAATGAGTTCCGATGAAGTTTTTCGAAAACTCGAAATTTTCTGTAAAAAAGCGCATCAAATTTCGCATTTAGAATAATGCTTAAACGCCATTTTCTTAAATACGCCCCATATTTCTGAACGACAATTTCCATATAGGTCGAGGTTTTAATATAGGTCGAGGTCGAATAATATTCTTAAAGTAATATTTCGGTTCTACTATTAGGAAACCAAAAATTGAGATAATTTCAGAAAAATGTACTTTGGGCGGCGATAGATGGCAGCTGGCAAGAGTATGTGGCAAGAGGCACTGCAGTGACATCAGTTGATGCCCTTAGCCATCTCTCCTGGTGTGCATTTCAGTAGCCTTGTTGCCGGTGACTGGCAACGCTGGGTTCACGGTACGGCCGTTCACCGGTGTATTGTGTCTCCTCTAACTTCCACTCTCGGTCAACAGATGGGAAGTGATTCGGGCGCTTAACAGAACCCGCACGCCCCAGACACTCGTTAGAAGAAACTCGAGGAACTTGGCAATTTCCTACTGCTGCGCACAAGGACTAGCGGACCCTAGCGACCACGTTAACTTCAGAAATTAAATCAACATTTCACCTCAGTTATATTAAATAATAACATAATGGGGCCGACCTGGATGGCCGAGGTGGCTAAGAGCGATTACCGCCTCAGCGCTTCGGTCCGGAGGGTCGCGGGTTCGAGTCCCGCCTTGGGCATGGTTGTTTGTCCCTTGATTTTGTGTGTTGTCGCGGAGGGCCTCTCGTTCTGCTGACCCCAAATCAGAGGAGCCCGCAAGTGTGTTGGTCTAGCGTATGGTCGAATATGCGACCCATTGGGACGTAATGGGCAACCGGCTGTTGGCTGGATAAAAGCCCAAAAAAAAATATGGCGAGTACTTTTTTATAGGCATGTTTACGCTTTTAGTTTGTTCACCGCTACCGCTGCATTTGACCTCGGGTTTTGTAGCAAAAGTGAAAATATTGGCTTTTAGAGTTTTTAGTGTTTTAGTTGCCACGTAAAAAGCACTTTTCCTAATTATATTTTCGTTTTTATTTATTTTATGTGTCGCAAATGAGATAATTTGTATTTGCATTCAGCCATTATAAGTCCCGTAAAGGGCAATTGGCCTCGGCGCCGTTCGATCCCGGGTTTCCTAGTCTTTCACCCTACCAGGAACCCGCGATGTCTCGAAATCGCTTACCCTTCGTGACTTCATGTAGTTAACGAATTCGGCTTGCGACGCCGGTTTCGCGGTCGTTGCCTTTCAATAGAACGATCCCATCATTCGCCTGGATGACCGAGGGGAAACCACGAAAATCCAGGACAAGATGGCTGGCACGGAGATTGAACCCGGGCATCCAGAATGCGAAGTCAGAGCACTATGCCCTGACCCCACTTCGCTCGGTCAATGAGATAGTACACAATATCAAATAAATCTTCCAATTTTAAAACGATGACAAGTATAATACTATTTCACTTTTTACTTTCTCGTATTCGTACGTATATACGGAGTGTAAGAGTAAGTTATGTAATGCTGCGGAAAATTGATTTCTCGATTTCAACGGAAATACACGTTTTGGGTTCCCCTGATAAGGATTCTTTTTGTTGAAAACGTCCGTGAAACTTTTGAAATTTTCGAAAATTCATAGTTAACAGTGGAAAACGGACTTCTGCCATCTTTAAAATTGTATTTATGAGTACCGCCGAGTACAGAGAGTAAACTCTGTCTGTACTCGGTGCGACAGCACGCGTTATCTTGCCTGACCGGGAATCGAATCCTGAGTCTCGACCTGGAAAGCGACCACGCTGGCCAACGACCTAAACCTCAAGGGCGGACTATTTTACGGGTACGACGGACGGGGTAAGGCGGACGGACGTATGGGGTAAGGCGGACGGACGTATGGGGTAAGGCGGACGAACATATGGGATAAGGGGGACGGACGTATGGGATAAAGGGGACGGACGTATGGGGTAAGGCGAACGGACGTATGGGGTAAGGCGGACGGACGTATGGGGTAAGGCGGACGGACGTATGGGGTAAAGCGGACTTAATGTACAATGCATGTGGTGTTAGTTATTAATAACGTGTGCCGACTGATAAGTGGTTGGATTGTGGGGAACAAATTATGGCGCATTCACAAACGCATCACATTCTGACGTATTCACAATTACAGTTTCATGCAGTACACCACCACGCATATTCGGAGACAAGTCGGTAGCTTAGAACGTATCCGTCCTAACATGATGTCATCCGTTGGAAGATATCTAGAGAGGAAAATGCCCGTAATTCGGCGAATATGTCGACGCGGGATCTCACGTTCCCACAGAGAGGAACACCGCCACCTGCCGGTTATAGCATGCACTACACTCATGGGAATAAGAAAGAAAGTAGTTGGCCCTCTCGGGAACACACACACAACACACACACACAACACACACAACACACACACACACAAAACAATCCCTGGCCATATCGTTGTCTTTCTAAAACGTTTCCTAGTGAGGTTGTATGCAACCGTATTTCTTAAGTACCGTCCGCTATATAAACCTTGCACATCGCCTCCATGTTCCTCCTCCTCGTATTTAGGGCCACTTGCTTTGAAACGTGGCTGCTTCCGCGCCCACCCGCATGCTCTTGTTGACTGCACAGCCTGCGGCCGGGTGATTGATGTTTCCGCGCATAACGGACGTCGATTGCGACGGTCGTTAGTGCCGCAAGTGCGTGTATTTATTCCGAGGGATGATTCCTCTGTCACGAGTTCGTGAGATGCGGTTCCGACCCACACGTCGACTTCTCAACAGGAATCTACCCCCAGCTTGCACCGTGCCAGGTTGCCTAAGCCCCTGACTGGTCTCCCGTCCTGTGTAGTACATGTGTACTACACGAAGTGGGAAGTGTCGGTAAGGGGAGAGGAGAGGAAGCGTGGTTCGTGGACCAGGGCACAGCTTCGGGATTCGCCCGGTGTTCATCGGCGAAACCACGGAAAGCTTCCGATCAGATCAGCCGGCCGCCAGCAGTCTGCAGACAGCGCAGCGGCAGAATTCGACTTAGCTACTCGTATAGCCAGTGTATAAATTCGCCGCGAGAGTCTCTGCAAAGGAAAGTAACGCAGGTTCTGTGAGGGACGTCAGCCGGTGGGGCGATGGGTGAAGCGCGCTTCATGTCTCTAGCCCCAGCGCCCAACGTCGTAGGCCTGGCCCCAGCCCCAGTCCCCCCCCTTCGCCCTCAAAAAAGGGCGAGTCTTCCGTTCTAATCACCTCACCGAAGATTGTAGGCGAACTTCTTGGGGCTTGCGGTATTAGTTTTCTATCCCTTTGGGACACTTCTCTTGGGAGAAAATACGGGTGGCCTTTGAAGCCTGGGGCTGCGCGGAAGGAGTTGGCCCACAAACGCCCCGCCGCCGCCGCCCGCCGCCCGCCGCCCGCCGCCGCTGCTCGCCACCGCTGCCCACCGCAGCCGCCCGCCTCCGCCGCCGTCTTTTCAGAAGGAGACGCGCCGGAAGAACAGACGCTGGACTTCATCCTTTTGAGTCAGCCTTATCCTTAAAATG
Source organism: Teleogryllus occipitalis (assembly GCA_011170035.1). NCBI lineage: Eukaryota > Metazoa > Arthropoda > Insecta > Orthoptera > Gryllidae > Teleogryllus > Teleogryllus occipitalis. Next base: position 9,953 of record BLKR01003653.1, on the reverse strand, counting down.
AAATATAAAACTCTTTGGAGACTCCTGGAAGTCATGACCGAGAATTATGGATGTTATGCGAGAGGCAAGAAAGCCGGGCCAAGTTATTACGGAAGCGCCGCGGTGGATGGGGTGGGGCGGGGCGAGGACGGACGCAGAGGAGGAGGGATGCACGCGTCGTGGTGGGGAGAGCAGGCGCGAGGGACGCGGAGGAGAGTTGATGAAAGAAAAATAGCGCGGCCATGGGAGGAGGAGACGGGGTGGGCTTGGGTTGGGGGCGCCCGTGCTATCGCGTGTTCCTCGCTAGCGGTGCTGGACGGAAAAGGCGAGGCGAAGCGGGCGCAGCGGAAGCTGGGCGGGGCCGGAGCGGGGTCGGAGCGGGGTCGGAGCGGGGTCGGAGCGGGGTCGGAGCGGGGTCGGAGCGGGGTCGGAGCGGGGTCGGAGCGGGGTCGGAGCGGGGTCGGAGCGGGGTCGGAGCGGGGTCGGAGCGGGGTCGGAGCGGGGTCGGAGCGGGGTCGGAGCGGGGTCGGAGCGGGATCGGAGCGGGGTCGGAGAGGGATCGGAGCGGGGTCGGAGCGGGGTCGGAGCGGAGTCGGAGCGGGGTCGGAGCAGGGTCGAAGCTGGATTGAAGCGGGGGCCGGCAGCACGTGCGGGCTAGTACTCGCTTCTCGGAGGCGCCACGGAGCCAGGAAGTTGCTCACTTGCTTCAAAGATTGATTGATGCTTCCGGGCACGTTACCTGTTGTGGTCATGATTTCCCTTCATGGAGTGAATATGTTATCCCGGGAAGTGGCGGTGTTTCTCCCCCTCTGAAAAGTGAAATCAGCTTCGGAGGATTTCTCCACGCAGGTACATCGTCTCAGAGGCGCACCGTCTCGGCCGGGCCACGTTCTAAACTCTCGACCGATCTCCCGACATGTGTGGTGGGGAAGTGCAAGTCAGTGTAAATGTGCGTAAGAAAGGGGTGAGGACAGGAAAAGGAAGTAAAGATCCCGCGCGGTCCGTGGCCCGTTTGTTAGGGTACTGCTTCAGCATTCGCCTGATGTTGATCGGAGAAACCACGGAAAACTATCGATCAGAGCACCTGGTCGCTAGAATTCTCCAGACACCGGCTGAATTCGACGCAGCTGTGAGGCTAGGGTGGAACACCCTCTTCCAGCGGGAATCGAACTGTAGAACCTGGTAGCTGCTAGTGTCCACCAACGTGAGGACTGAAACCCATGGGCTTCTTGGTCAGAGACGCTTCTGCGGCAACGGATGTGTCACTGAGCCGTATCAGCCGGTTTCCACGCCCCCCGCCCCGCCCAGCAGATTGCCGCAGCAGGCACGCACTGCATGGCAAGCTCCCTGCTCCCTGCTCGCGGCTCCGGCTTCCCGGCGCCATCGCTCAGCAAAAAGGAAGGCGATGCGTATCCAAGTGATGGATGCTGCCCGGGACTAGCGGTTTTCGGGAAGCTGGAAGACCGGCCCTCTGCGCTCGCCGTTCTGCTCGCCACGCCCAGCCACGCCCCTCTCCTCTCCGCCACGCCCCGCCCCGGGCTCGGGCTCTCCGCCGCCTTCGCCAATATCTCGGCGCCCGGCGCCCGGCTCCCCCTTTCCGCTCAGGGCGCTGCTTTCAGACGACCAGGATGTCTCATTGTGCGCAGAATCGAAAAATGATTTGTGTTATTCCATCCCATTTCCTTCCAACTCGGGACTCGCTTTCGCCGTTGTCGCCCTCTGCTCTCTCTCTCTCTCTCTCTCTCTCTCTTTCTCTCTCTCTCTCTTCGCGAGGCGCTGGCGGGCACGCGCCTGTAGAAGGGGCGGCGCTAGTCGCTCCCCACCACGTCTCCCACGACGCTCAACGAACGTACCAGTTTGCTACGTGCAAGGAAGAACGATCCGGTTTTAGCACAGGCGAATTATGCGAAAAATGTTTTCACAAATTAAAAAAATCTTGCTTGTTACCCAATTGCATATTTTGAAACTGATGTTCTGGAAATCGCATCAAATCAACTAGCAGAAAGCATCACCTGTGTCAGGTGATGTTTTCATCTGCGTCCATGAAACGTATTGTAAACAACACAATTGATCACGCATGCATTTATTCTGTTTTTGAACATACGCTGCAAACTAACAGAAAAAGCAGATGAAGCGATGTGAATGAGATTTGCGCGTTGAGGATGGGAGGCGTGGCCGCTGATAGGGCAGGGGCTGGAGGGGGGATGGGGGATGTGGTGGTGTGGCGAGGGATGAAGTTGTGTCCAACAATGATGGAATGGGCCATTGATGAAAAGCGATCAGCGCAGTGAGGAGGGGGGGGAAGCCGGCGCAACAACACGGGGTTCGATATATATTTAATTCCACTGCAAGAAAAGTATTAGTTTGGATCTTCAGGAGCTAAAGAATTCCACCAATCCAATTCCAATTCCTACGAAGCTTCCTTTCTGTATCTGTTTGTATACGCGTATCCCGTGACAGGCGATATGTGTGAA